>VZTY01030616.1:45349-60198 GCA_013400935.1 Turnix velox | reverse complement strand
AGGCTGAACAACCCCAACTCCTTCAGCCTGTCTTCATAGGGCAGTTGCTCCAACCCTTTGATCATCTTCGTGGCCCTTCTCTGGACCCTCTCCAATAGCTCAATATCCTTCCTGTGTTGAGGGCTCCAGAACTGGACGCAATACTCCAGGTGGGGTCTCACCAGTGCCGAGTAGAGGGGTAAAATCACCTCTCTTGACCTGCTGGTTACACTCCTCTTGACGCAACCCAGGATTTGGTTGGCCTTCTTGGCTGCGAGGGCACACTGTTGGCTCATGCTGAGTTTGTCATCAACTGACACACCCAAGTCTTTCTCTACAGAGCTGCACACAAGCCACTCTCCACCCAGCCTGTATCTGTGCTTGGGATTGCTTCGACCCAGGTGCAGGACCTTGCACTTGGCCTTGTTGAACTTCATGAGGGTGGCAGGGCCCCACCTCTCAAGCCTGTCAAGGTCCATCTGGATAGCATCTCTTCCTTCTGGTGTATTAACTGCACCACACGGCTTGGTGTCATCTGCAAACAAACTTGCTGAGAGTGCACTCAATCCCACTGTCCGTCTCCAACAATGTAGATGATATGCATCTAAGAGAAATTGGAGAATTCCTAATACTTTAGTAGAGAGATAATTAATACAGTCAATGGCATCTAGAATGCAATTAATCTCACTCTGTGTGGACATTTCACATTTCATCCTCTGAACATCACTCCAGCTCTGGACAGCTATCTGGCTATACCTAGAACTGAATATAATATAATTAGACCTAAACCACCTAATTCATACAAAGACAACAGCCCTAAAATTAAGACATGCTGTATTAAAAATGTACCTGCGTTAAATTGTAATGGTCTGCATTTCAAAATATGATGGCAAAGAGAGAGCTGCACTCATGAGACTGGAGTTGCATGAGAACAGGTTCAACATTTCCATCTGAAAAATATCCTCAGCAGGTGGAACATCTGCAATGATAGAGGCAGAGTACAGAAGCCAGGGAATCAATAGTACTCACAAGATCCTGGAATAAAGAAACTATGATTTCATAGAATCGCACAAGTTATGAATCTGACCCCATTGCATTTGTTTTAACTGTTACCCTCTTGGTTTGGAGCATGGCTCCAAATTAAATGCCAGCCTTTGATTTACCTGACACTGCATTTACTCTGATTTGAGCCAGAAAACCCAGAGCTGTTCACGGGCTTTACATTGATGCTCTCCATCTCCCACTTTCTGCCTGCAATAAAAAGGTCTTAAAGTTTTCCAGAAGATTGATGACATCCCTTTTAAGACTTGAAAAACCAGTCAGTGAGTCAAGTTTGGTGTGATGCTAATTTGTAATGATAATTGGTGCTTAATATCACCTTTTCTCTTCAAAGCTTTTCAGAAATGCTGATGTAGTGTTAATTCTCACAATATCTGCTCTATCCTTGCTAAGTGTACTAACAATTGAGCAGCTGATTTTAAAAAAAAAGAGAGAAAGAGTAAATATCTCAGTTTCTAATTTCTACCTTTCTGCTGTAACAGGCATACAACTGCTAGAACAGATTCTTCTTGTAAACACAAACTGGCCACATCAGAAGTTCAGACAATGGTAGATAAATGCCCTAAACTTAAAGAACTACAAACCTACATATTTGTGTTGTACATACATTTCCCAGTGTGCATCCACACACTGATTTTTTTTCACTCTCTCTCTTAGGTGTCTGAACACTCCAGAACTCGAGACAAAGCACCTTATTCACAGGCACAAAGTCCAATATTTGTCAAAGAACTCAGTGGCTAGATGCTGCAAAGCACTATTTATTTTTTTTATAGTCTTAAAATATTTATAGAAGTGAAGTTCTGGAAAGAACCTTAAAGGTTTCTCTTGTGCTCCTACAGAAAATCAGATTTTATTCTTTAAGCCAGAAACAATTTGACCAATTTATCCTTCCAGAAAGGTTAAAAGCAGAGTGAACCTCAAAGCTAGATCTGGTTGTTCAAAGGTGGAAATTTCATTACCTCTCTTGGCAATCTATTACAATGCTTAAAAACTTTCACCCTGAAAATTTCTTCCTTATATTCAGTTACAATTTTCTTGGTTGCAACCTGTGACCAGTATTTCTCATACTGTGCAGTTCCTATGAGAGTCTGGCTCTTTAAGTCACATTTAGGTTACTGAACACAGAAATTTGACTCCCTCTTAAATTTCTATTCCCCAGACTGTGCAAATCCAGGTAACTCAGCCTCACACATAATATGCTCCAGCCACTCAATCTTCTGATGCTTTGCTGGACTGACTTTTTCCAGGACTGGGATGCACACAGGTGGACACATGTGGCCTTCAGGGTGACAGGTAAAGGGGAATAAGAACTTTATTTGGCCTGCTGGCTACACTCTTAGTATGAGTGGTATGAGATTGGTATGAGATTGGCCTTCACCAGGGCACAATGGTGATTTGCATATAAATTGTTGTGCACCAGCACCCCAAGGCCAATTCATGCAATGCTGCTATCTCAGCTTATATTGCTGCTTGCTGTTGCTCCATTTTCAGATACAGGACTTTAAATTTGCCTCCACAATCTTCTGAGAGACTGAAGAGAGGCAGTCTGACCTACAGCTCACTGTATCGTTCTTCCTGACCTTTCTGGAATTCATATCACATCTGCTTTTTCTTAGTCATCAGGGACCTCCTTCAATAGCCATAACTGTTCAAAAACAATCAAACACCATAGTATTAGTAAGCTCTTCAACCTTTCCTAACTCTATTAGCATTCTTTTGATTTCCTCTGAATTCTTTCCAGTTTATCTACAGCTTCAGAAAAACATAGTGATCCAAAGAGGACACAGCATTCCCACTGTTGCATACCAGTACACTCTAAATTGAAAAGCAATGTTGTGTTGTTAACAAATGCTGCAGTTTTGGTTCATGATATTTCCCACACTGAAACCTGCTAAGGCAAAACAAAGATACTCCTGATTCATAATGCAGTGCACAAATTACCAGGCAATGCCTTTTCTCTCAGAAGAGATTCATGTTGTGAACATATTGATTTCAGTGAGATCTGATGATTTATAGTGTCCATCATTATCAGAATGACAAGATTCAGTGCCTGGACTGAGAATTTTGTGATGCAGAGCTTCCACAATGGGCTAAAAAATAATACACTTGTTATATTAGACTCCTTGTACATTTCTAACCTACCATAAAATGTGAAAATATTCTATTTTTTCCCTAAATAATGTCACAAAAGTATTTTAGCAGCTTTGTTTTAGTTAATTTTGCACCTGATGTTGAACAATGACTCTGAACTCCAAAGTCTCTCCCTTTATGAAATACAAATTTTAAATGCCCAACACAAAACAAACCCATACCAATTACTTAGTAGTAATACAAATTAATAAATAATAATGATTCTTGGACAATAAACCACAGAACACAATTAGCACTGACAACCATAATGATTGCTGAAACACACATTTAAAAATTATTTCTTTTCATTTGAGACTTTGTGATGGACTAACCTTACCTAAGGACCATTCACTCTCAGTAGCTCACTCACCCTACCAGCAGCTCATCCACTCCACCTCCTCAGTGGGATGGGGAAGAAAACAGTCATGAGGACTTGCAAGTTGAGACAGAGAAATTACTTAGCAGACTTGACTAATGGAAAACTGGTATCTTGGCAATTAAAATAGAATCAGTTAGTAAGAACCAAAGACAAACATTAAAGCTAAACTCTTCCTCCTCCCATTCTCTGTCCCAATTTCACTTTCAACACCTCCACCTCTCCCCAACAGAAGTAGAGAAGGGGGTGTGGTGGGATGGTCAGTATATGGTGGTTTCTCTCTGCTTCTCCTTGCCTCTCATATATTTCCCTTGATCCAGCATGGGCTTTCCGGGGGCAGCAGTCCCTCAAGAATATCCACTTGTTCCACCACAGTCCACTCCATGGCTAATGTCAGATATTCACAGATATTCAGGTTTGGTTTTAAATAATTAATTTGCAAATGTAGTACAAAATGTAGCAAATAAAATTAAATTCAAACAGATCTTCATATTCAATAAAAAAGTTCCTAAGAAAATCTCCATATTTAAGATGTAGAAGTAACATTCATTCCTCCTAGCTTCTACTGTCATACACATTCTGAGTCAGTCACAAAAGAAATAAACTGTATCACATTTGGGATGATACTGAAGTAGACTGATACGAGATTGCTATTTTATATCTAGTTGCCCATTTTCAGGTGTCCTGACTTGAATTACAACAAAACCAACTTTCTGTTTAGTAGTTTTACTTTACAGTTGAGCCTTTTCTAACTGAACTCTCTGAAACACCATGAAATTAACAGCTTGTTATGGAGACACTGTTTGCTCTCAGAGTCATAAGACTTATTTTTATAATTCATGCCATGGAGTGGTCTGCTGAGAGGCTCCTGCCTATACTTACAGCTAGAACAACCCAGGCTAGCTGCCTTTGTCTTGCATGAAGTTGGAGGGTGAGAAGTAGAAGCCACAGCAGGGTGGCAGCTATGAGGAGGAACAGACAGGATGGGTGACCCAAACCTGACCAACAGAGTCTTACATCCCACCTGCATCATGCTGAGTATAAAAGCTGAGGGATGAAAAGGCTCAGTTTCTTTATTCATTATCTGGCAACTGAGAAGGGCTCTGCCTGCGTGTCTGCCTTTGATCCTGATCAATGCTTTCCTGAATCCAGATCTGCAATCCAGTTGTCATCCATCACTGAGTCCAGTCTAGGACTGTCACAGTGCCTGCTGGTGATGTAAAATCACCCTGGGAGCCTAAGTCAGTTTTTTATATATTTTATGTATTTCATTATTTTTATTATTTTTTAAATATTTCATTAGTTTTGTTTCTTCTAAACTTATAAATCTCTTTGTCTCTCTCCTCCTTTTGGATAGAGAGACAGGGAAGAGCATCCTTAATTCAACTCTGTGGGTGTTCCAGCACAAACAACAGAAGGTGAGACAAACTTGATAAAAAGCTGGCATCTGAAGAACTGTCTGTATATTTGGAACATGCTGGGTCTATGTCCTCCACAATCATATAAATGTCTCAGTGGCATAAATGCTTTGACAAATCTCAAACTTTAATTCTAAATAGTTTTTCCAATACGTCTTTGATAACATCAAAAAGACTTTCAGTATCATCTTATTAGAACTGGGAAAAGTTCCTTCCTCTCACAATTCAACAGCAAATTGGCAAATCCTTTCATGTATCCATAGCATAAAATTGGCATCTCTAAATTACAGGTAGACCAGTTTATGAGGCAGCTATGATCAATTAAAAAGCAGGCAAAAACATAGCTGGGTAGGGTTTGGGATTTTTGGTAGAGTACTCTTCATTTATGTTAAATAATTTTTCAGCCATAGATTTACAGTGGGAAGGTGGGGGAGCAGAAGCATCTCTACAGCGACCAAGTTGACACTTTACACATCCCCTCTCCTGCACAACACCACATTGTCATGCAATATCCATGCAGCTGCCAACCTATTTGTGGCATGCACACATAAACTAGTCCTCTCTATGTCATGGGGTTATTTCATTACCTTCATACAACACAGTAAGACATCTGATCAGAGAGCAGCTGAATTCCCACATACATGATGGATACCTCTGTCCTGGTATGTTAGTCTTTTTGAAGATAATTTTCTCCTTTGTGCCAGATACATGATCTTTATCAGTAAATTGGCTTATTCGCTTCTTCCTAAGCAATTAGTCACAGTGGAACCTGAAAAATTAAGTGGTGTTTTGTATTGCTTCATCATTTACAGCTATTCTTGGCATTAGTATCTAAAATAGTAATGTTGATGCTGTATTGTTTGCTGGTAACATAACTTTTACTGCATTGAAACGAATGTATTCCTACTGCTACTCCTGTAAGCCTACAATGGCAGGGACTGACAGTGCCAGACACAGGTATGCAATAAAAAAAAATGCATCTTTTTCAGACACAGAAGGGATTCCTCTTTTTTTTTTCTCTGTGAAAGTAGTCAATACTTTATCACCATAGCAATGCTTGCTCTGAGCTTAACAGTTTCAGTGACAAGAAGAAATACAAAGAAATACATGTAGTGGAATGTTGTGGATGAAAAATTAATCCAGATGGGCCTCCTAAGAAATAGTGCACCCAAAGCTACATCTTTCCTTGTTCCTCATGATGTAAGTAAGGGAATAGCAGAATTTTGAAACTTGCCAAGTTGGCTAAAATTCACTTGAACGTTCTGCACTACTTAAATATCAAAATAGCACACGTGATATCCTCTTTCTCCCTCCAAAATAAATTTTCCCCTTTAACACAGATGGAGGAAAAACATCATCCAGACAATGGATTCACTAAGAACATATTCTTTAGGAATTTCTGTGTTATTTTGTATTGAACGGGAATGAGATTAATGTTATTTTAGCAAAGATAGCCATTTCCTTCATTCCACTACCATCCTCTGGTTCCAAAAGGGCAAATATCTGCCATTATGCATAAGAACAAATCTGCATTTTGAGCTCTTGGAACTATGGTAAGCAAAAACCCTTCCCAAAAGCATCACTCCTTCATGAAATTTTCTGAATAAAACACTCACTGCAATCTTTAGATCTCCTGTTCATTTAAAACTTACTGGAATCTAGGGCATACAACACTTATGAATAAAATTGCCCTGTAATTAAGCAATGTTTGCAACAAACATTCCCATCCTCTCCCATTGAACATGATCACGTGGATTGCCAAAATAGACTTGAAAAACTGTTCCTCTTAACTGTCAACATCATAGCATTGTCAGTGTTGTCTTTTCTAGTTATCAGACAACAATTTTCTTCACACCTGTTGACAAGTAGTATAAGACAGTTATTACTGAAAATCCCAATCTGAGGAATTTTGGACCCAAGTTAATGAGTTCTGGACACAGACTACAGCTTCAAATTAAATACAAATGTTGAAAGGGTTGTAATATTATGAAGCTCTTCTCTGTCATAGCAAATTTTATGTGTTGGAAGCCCAGATCTTTTGGCTCCCTGAGACTGTGGGTTTACTTCCCATGGGGACTGAGATCCATCAAAATTCTCCCCATTTTCTACATGAGACAAAGAGAGAGAAACCAAAAGAAATTACATCAAGGGAAATGATGCATCACGGGATCTAGAGGCTTAGGCAATTTGTGCAAAATTCAAAGAACACATTTTTACTTAGCTAAATTGTTTCCATAGGTTTAATATCTTCTAGGAATAATTTGTGAAAAAAATATCCCCAAATTGAGCTTGTGAATAAATTAAAAGAGACAAATACAGCATCATTAAAGCTCATTAAAAAAAATACAGAAACTGTCCTGTGACTTGGACTGTAGGATTTTGCCATACAAGTTGGTGCCTTGCCCCCTAGGGTTCCAAATTAAATATCCTTCCGCTATTTTTATGTGGCTCTTGAGAAAGAGGAATCCTTTTCTCTGTAATTTGGAAGAGTATCCCCATATCCATTCTTTTGATATATTCTCCCGGGAAGTTTTAGTTTACAGCCCTTTCAGCTAGAGGAAGTAATAGGATATAAGTCTCTCATTTCCTTGGCAACTGTGCTAACTATTAGATTATTCTATGAAAGAAAAGAGTGAGCACAGCTGGTTTCTCTGAGGAAGAGACTGCTGGTGCTTACTTTCAAGTAAAAGCTTTCTCAGGCCCTCTGCACTGTTCTGTGAGCTTTCAGTTTGTTGAATGCATTTTGCTGCAAGTGAATAAGATTATAAGATAATGGAAACTGTAAAAGAAGCCACAATATATATATGTACATATATATTATATATAATGCATTTAGCCTGATCAGTAACAGAAGAGCATTTAACACCACTCTTAACAGCATTTAAATAAATACATTTAAACAATAACTTAGCCCGTGCTCTTAAACAACACACAGGGCCAGGAAGACAAGGGCAAATGACACCCAACCATTTCAAAACTGTGTTGCTTTAGTGCTGGTGCCTGGATGAAAAGATATGCTTGGGATGGAGGTGATCCAACACAGTGACAGAGTTAACAGTGAAGTACCACACCCGAGACCATCACACCGCCCTCCTATTTCAGCACAGATGGACAAGTTAGTGCTTATGCTTTCTCAAAGATTTCAAAATCTTACAAAGCTTCAAAAATATGTGGTTAAGAGTTAAATTTATAAATTTCCAAGTTTTTACTTTAATCCTTCTCTTTTCTGTTTTGAAACCAGCAGTATTACCTGGAAGAACCTCAGAACATTCATAAAAGGGTTCCACAGTCAAAGGATGACCTTGTGACTGTAGCTACACCAAAGACAGCATCAGTTCAAATGTTCCCATGAACAGAGATGCTATTTTCAACCTTTTCTACTTTTGGAAGCTTAGCCATAAGCTTAGCATATGGAACAGTTTAAGGTCACTGAGAAATAATTATCCTCTTCTTAAATACCTGGGTGGCTTGTGTGTTTTTGTCTTACAGAAGGAATTTACAGTCCCTGGAAGTAGAGGTATCACAGGTTAAGACCCATTATGCCAGAAAAGTACCTCTACATCTTATTCTGCAGTTCGTTCTCATGCATAACATTCATTTCCCTTTTATTTTGATTTAAATAAGAATTCTGCATGATGGCAGGTTCAGGTTCAGTTGATCTCCTGTTTCCTAATTATTTTTCTTATGGAGAAGGTGCTTCCTCACAACTTGTTTCCAGATGGCAGCTGAGTTCAGCTCCTCTTTCCAAGGGCTTCCAAACACCTTCCTAAAATCTGTAATAGGAAAGCCAGTTGACAGATGTGCTTAAGATAAAAGCATTCTTCTCTCACAAACACAGTGAATTATAATTATACAGGAGCCTATACTCACCTAGGTTCACTTGACCTTTAAAATATTCTATTTTGCTTTTTGTTTACTATCAAGAGAACATAAAATGACAAATACATTTATTCTGAAAAGCAACTGAATAATGAGTTAATGTGAACTATACTGAACTACTCCATGACATTATTGCCACCATTTTCAATAGCCTTAAATCTAATACAGTCTTCAGTACAACAACCACTTCTCAGTCTTCTTTTAAGAGCAAAAGCTGAGATTTTTCAATGGCTAGAGAAAGTCACTTTCACGGGAGAAAAATGTAACAAGTGTAACCAAACATGAAACCTACCTGACAGTTCTTACAGGGACCAAAGCTACAGGGAAATGTTAAAAATATGAACTGTTCCTCAAAAAAATTACTGTGGTTGTTTATTTGTCTTTCTTGGAGGCATCACCAAGGAATACATTTAGGAGTAAGATACACTCGGTAGCAGTGAGGTAATGAATCCCAAAGGGAAACAGAAAAGGGACAAACTCTAAAGAACCTATCACACTGAGAAACTTGTCCTAAATAAATTTATCTCCAAACAAAACCAGAAACATCTTTTAAGGAATTCTTCTTAGCCTGTACGTGAAGGACATTTTTATTGCCATTTTTAATCACATACAGACTTTGTTTTAAAATTTGTCACAAAGTACTGTCTTCTAAAAGTCCTCAGAAAGTTATTTGATTTCTGGAGTTTAGATCAAATCAGAAGTACAGAGTCAACATGTGATTCCTCATTAAAGAGAGAAGAACCAACTACCAAGCTTTAACCTGTAATTCACCGATATCCTCTATGTTAAATATCCAAGTTTAGGATATTTCTTCTGAATAGAACTGAATAGAGCCAAGGCCAAGATAAAACCATGACTGAATTCAGAAAGTGTTTATTTTCACAAGCATGCTGTTGTTTCCTATATATATTCTTATGAAGAAACAGCTATTCAGTCCCAGCTCACTTCCAGCTATGTGAACTTAACTCTGTCTTTCAAGTGTGACACATGGCATAAGTGCATTGCAAAAGAGTAGTTTTAGTAGTTTCCTATAATCCCTCTGCTCCTAATGGTACATGCAGAGGCCAAACCACTCCTTGCTCTCCTGCTTGAAATGCCTGCACAGTCTTGTATGCAATTGTATGTGCAGTACTTTGTATGTGCTTCCAGGAACATCCTAACAGCACCTATTAATCTGATCATTAGTATCTTAATTGCATTTTGTCATTTCAGAAAAGGCAGAGCTTATTTTGAGAGTTTGCATCTTCGTCAATAAAAAAAAGTTTTACTGAAGTTGTTCCCATTTAATGGCTCAATACTCCTTGAGCAAATACTCTCCCATGGGAACAGCCTCTGACTCAAATAGATCATGTGCCCTTCACCAATAACTTTCTGGAATAACATGCACTGTCCCTGTCTCTGATGTAATTGTCTGTAAGATCAACTCATTCGGATAGCTATATACAGCTCTGGACAGGACAGGGTTTCAAAGATTTTCTAAGACTTCATGGCAGATTTCCCTCTATACCAGTTCCTGAAACCATCAAGTTCAGCTGAAGAAGGAACAAGGATGTAAATGCAACCATTTATTTTATCAAGAAAGCTAATTATGTACATTTCAAGCCTTTCAGCAGAACCTCAGTTAAAATATAAGTAGAATTGAGAAATCCAGTGTTACATTTTGAACTTTACCCCCAAGCTGAGCTTCGTGGTGTTTGTCAGAGGACTGCCAAACCAGGAGGAGGTGGCTTCCAGCTGTTACAAGATGGTGACTCACTGAGCTTCCACATGTCCTGGGGTTTTGTGGGGATGTAAAGTGGGAAGTTAGTGGTTCCCTTTCTTCTTTACATTCCTGGACAGCACAATTAGAGCTGTGGTGAAATGATCAGATTGACCTCTTCAGCCTGCTGTGTGGAATGAAGATGAGTAAACTGTGTTTGGACTACTAAATTCCACCACTGAACAGTGCTGAGATGGGTAATTTCAGACAGCCCTGGGCAGAGTCTCAAAAAATCTGTGGTAAATTTGCATGGGTCTGGACAGAGGGATTTCCCACAAAGGACTGTCATGAGATCATTAGTATCCTAATAGCCTAACCTTTCAGTTTTTAACTTAAATAAATCCATTAAAATAGTCTGCTCTGGGACTTCGTAGGCGACTTGCATATTTCTTTCAACTGTGGAGCAACTGTGGAGCAGAGTTAATTCTAGTTCACAAGTCAAATTGCTTTATTAAGGCTTCTTATCTCACACTGTGCTATCACCTTCGAGAACAATCACTTGAAGCACAGTTAGCCCAGAACCAGCCACTAGGACAGACTTCTGCTTCCCCACCCCTGAAATATTCTGAATGATCTGCTGAGTTCAGAAAGCATCTCAAGACACCATTCCCACTCATATCAGAAATCTGCCATGTCAGCCCACTAGTCTGAGATCCATCCTGAATGAGTATTCCTTTCAATGATCAATAGAGACCTGATCCAGTTGCCTAAACAAAGCCAGCAAGATTACCTCCCTGCCTCCAGCTGCCACTGAAGAAAGGTGTAGGACTCACACAGGAATTGTGTCATAACCTGCTGGTCCTCTCCGTGGGATATCCAAAACATTCTGAATTCTCCAGGGTTTCTCAAATGACACTTATCCATTAGGTATGGGGTATGTATTGCTGTCTGTTTTTTCAGTACTTCTGCAGGGTAAAGGATGGTCTCCAGTGTCTTGAACCAGCAGCATCTCAGGCCATCATTCAAAAAATAATAATTAACATTAAAAATTAAAACATGACAAAATCATGGTGAATATGTTAGGAACAGCATACAGGAGAATATGTGGAGACAAGCACATTGACTGCCTTATGATTTTGCTGATTCCTCTCATACTTCTCACAGAGGAGACACTGTTAGATGTCCACACTGCAGATGCCAAGCTAGCCCACCTATCATCTGAGTCACCCACCAACTGCTGAAAATCAAATGCAATTGCATTCCTGATGCTAGATCTTTAGTTATTTGCCTAAAATTAGTTCAGAAAAATCTGGAGTCTAATTTTTTTCAGTGTACTGGCTGATTAAACTACTGTTGACTCTTACAAAACAAAGTGCAATCTGCACTTAGAAAGAATAGAAAGCAGAGTTGGAAGAACCCCAAAATATCTGTATTTATTCTGTGTAAGTAAACGATAGTCAGATGAAGAACTGTTTTATTGGTTTTTAGAAAGATACACATTCTTTTCATAACCACCGATCTTGGGAGACCAAAAGACTTTTTTTAACAAAATTTCCTTAGATTTTGCTGAAAGTTCCAAAGCAGTTGAGCTAATCTAGCTTGCAGCTAACTCCTTTGGTCAATTTTATCAGATAGACCTCTCTTTAATTTGCTAATATTCTTAGCATTTTGCTAATACATTAATCTGCTTCTTCCTAATCATTGTTTCTTGTTGAGTGTCCTTGTTTCTTACTATCTCCTGATAAATTATGTTGGGAAACATGTTTTCAACGTTTCTTAAAAATGTCCTACATTCCAGCATTTGTAAGCACCATCTGTATGGCCAATACACAAATAGCACTGATTCAAACATGAGGGGGAAAGAGAGAGTGACGAAAGGTTGGTCTCACCAGGCTGCAGAATGGCTTGGGTTGGAAAGGTCCTTAAGGATCATTTAATTCCAAACCCCCTGCCATGGCCAGGGACACTTTTGATGAGATCAGGCTGCTGATCAGGGTGCTCAAAGGCCCATTCAACACTGCTTTGAACATTTACAAGGATGGGGCATCCACAAAATCCCTGTGTGAACTGTTAAAAGTGTCTCACAATAAAGAGTTCCTTCCAAAATGCCTAATTTAAATCTTCCCTCTTTCAGTTTAAAATCATTACTCCTCATCTTATCACTATATTCCATAATTAAGAGTTTCCCCCATCTTCCCTCTAGGCCTCCTTTAGGAACTGGACATGAAGTACATGGAGCTTGTAGCTGGACTCAGACCTTGGGATATGCCCCCATGTTTGACAGTTCAGATTGCCTTAAATGCTACTAGTTTAGCAGAAAGAATATTAAATAAGACAGTATAGGGTACAAATTTGCTTTTCTTATTAGGCTTCCTGTGACCTATCTTTCCAAAATGCAGTAATAGCTTCCTAGAATCAATGTTTAAAGCTTCGTAATTTTGTCTCTCAGATCAGATTTTTACTAGATAGGGCTCAGTCAATACTTGTTTCTTTTGCTATGCTCATCCTAGGCTAGTCACTTTAAAGGACTATTAAAGGAAGTTATAGGTTTAATTCAGTAGAAATCAAGAATCAAGGTTAAATTTATTTAATTACTAGTATGAAAGCTCCAGTCTGGTGGTTTGTTTATCTCTAAGATGACCTGACATTAAGCACAGCTTTGTGCTCATAAAAAAGTTACGGAGAAATCTTTAAAGAAACATGTTTCCTTTCTCTTTGCACTTTTTAGACATTCTAAACTGCCCAGCACATTTATTTCCAAAGCAATCCTAAAACATTAGACAACCTACTATACTCATTTAAACTGAATCTGTTATTAATAAATTGCCAAAACTAAGCTACTAATATAACAACTTTGGACTTACATGCTTTCAGAAACAAATTACAAAGCATCCAAGACATTCCAACTTCATAAAGATATAGCTTTCTAGATAGACATCAAGTAAGATTAAAAAATCATGAACAGTCTTTCTGCTGGTAAGCTAATTTCTATTTATCACCATGCTTCATAACTTCTATTTATCAAAATGCTTCAGTTAATTTTATCCAAATAAAGCTAACTTCTTGGACCTAATTTTCCCTCATTGCATTTCTGCAAAGCCAAATAACCTTAGTAACTTCATCATAATTTTTACGCAGAGCTGTTGCTAAGTAAAAAACCCCAAAACATTCAGAAGACCTTGAACCTTTAAGAGCTATTACAGGACTGTTCTTTAATATCCCCATGAGAGGGGATATGTCTAAAATAGACCTATAATTCCAAAATTTGCATGGGGCTGTACAGCCTACAGCCTCAGCATAAACACATTAACTGAGGTTCAGGCAAGAATTAATTAAGTCACTTTTCTTATTTTTCTCAGAACATACCAGAAGTAAAGGTTTGTAAATCCAGTTTAATTGCAGAAGTTGTACAGGGCTGGAAGCTACTGTAATTCTGGTACTTTTGAGGCTTTGTTGCCCAATAAAACAAAAAAATGTGAGAGAGATAATTATTAGTATTTTACTATTGGCATTTAAAGGGCATTTTTGGGGAAAACCATCTACTAAGTAACTTGTAAAAATGGAACTACTATGTAGCTTTGTGGAGGTCTTTTTTTGTAGTTGATTTGTTGATTTAGGAGTTTTTTGTTGGTCTGGTGAATGTTTTTATTGTAGAGCACTGATATTTGAGTTACTTAAAGCGAAAGAGTGGAACTGGAATCCGGACAGTGGCAGAAATACCCTTGAGGCAGAAGTAAATTCTGTTAAAGAATAAATTGTATGTACTGATACATCTAAAGGAATGTTTGTTAATGAGTTAGTTAATAATTTATTTATTTTATGATCTATATGTTGTTGATGTCTGATGCCATTGTGTTGTACTAGCCTGCAAGTTACTATACTTGTAACTCTGTCAGAGAGAGAAGTAAGATATATTTAATGAGACCTACTTTTAAAGAAGAACATAACTAATTCCATTTCATCTCTGGTTTTCTAGCACTACAGTCCTTTCTGTTACTTAAGGAGTGATATTAAAATAATTATCATTGAAATTCTGTTTGCACTTCTGATACTAGCACAAATTTAGTGTTCTATTTCTCTTCTTTTAAAAGATCTTTTGAGTACCAGGACAATTCAAGAGGGAGAAGAAAGAATTACTAAAAAATATTCTTTGAATTTTGAGAGGGGGCTTTTGGTGTTCTTCCTGTAGCTCATAGAATCATAGAATAGTTTGGGTTGGGACCTCAAAGATCATCGAGTTCCAACCCCCCTGCCATAAGCAGGGACACCTCCCACTAGATAAGGCAGCTCAGCGCCTTGTCCAGCCTGG
>VZTY01030616.1:20942-37057 GCA_013400935.1 Turnix velox | reverse complement strand
CATGCAATCCGAAGCCGCAGCCTCCTCTGCGGGAGCCGCCGTCGCCGCCTGCACCGGGGCCGAGGGCGGCTTCTTCTTCCCCAGCAACTCCGGTCCGGCGGCGCTCATGGGGCCCGAAGAGGGCTCAGCCGGCGGGCTGGGAGGTCTTCCCGGCGCCCTGGCGCCGCCGCCGCTGGGTTGCCGGAGCCGCTACCAGCTGCTGCTCTCCGGGAAGGCCCTGGCCGACAGATACCGGAAGATTTACACGGCGGCGCTCAGCGACCGGGAGCTGGGAAGCCACCCGGGCAGGTAACGCGCACTGAGCATTCACCCCTCTCGGTTCAGACGGGCAGCCGCCCCGTTCCATGGCTAGTTGGGAGCGGCCCTTTCCCCTAGAGCTCCCCTTTCCCTGAGGGCCCCGTGCGGTGCACCTTCCTCCCGCTGGTGGCACGCCTCTCCTCCTCTGGCCGCCGCCCTCCGCATCCTTGCCCCCCTAGTCGGGCAGCCCTGTTGCCCCCTGCCGCCTTTGCCGTGTGGACCCCCCCCGCAAACCCAGGGGACAGAGTGGGCGGTGATGTAAGCCGGCGGCCGCCCAGGTGCCGCCTGGGGCCCTGCCGGCTGAGCTTGGCCGGTGTTGCCGTGCAGATGGCGCTGACACCTCCCCTTTCCAGGGAGCTGGTGTGTGTGTGTCTGTGTATGTGCGGGGGGAGTTACCTGTCTTCGCCTCTTCCCGGCACAGAGGCTGGGGTCTCCGGCACGCCCTTGCGGCGGGGGTAGAGCCGGGTGGAACGGGTCCATGTTTGAGACCATGAGAGGATCTGGCTTCGGGACGGGGCCTGTCGTGTCGTCGAAAGAGGTAGAGAATCCTCAACGGCCTCGGCCGGGGCACCGAAGGCTGCCGGTCGAATGAGCCCCCGCACTGTTCTGCTGCCTTGTCGGAGCAAGCAGCCTTGGCTTTTCGCTCGCCTGCCCTTTTTTTTTTTTTTTTTTCTTTCTGCACTTTTCGGTTACCGCCTTGTGGGTGGCCTCGGTATCCTGACAGTGGCTGCTCCCTAGGCAGCACTTTGCAGTGAGGAGACGAAATGGTGATAGAGGGGTGGGATCCTAATCCTTCACCCTCCCGGAGGGATGATGGTGCCTCTCGGAGCAGCCTTTGGTCTGCGGCCGGCCTAGTTGGGGTGCCTGTTGCTCTCGCCGCTTGTCTCCACGGGGTCCAATCTCCCACCTACCCCCGAGCCTGGGTGACCGTGGGCCGGAGCAGGGGGCGACGAGTGTCGGGCATTACTGCCAAGCCCGGCCTAGGTTGCCCCTCCTGTGGGTGGCGGAGGTGAGAGCAGGGTGGTCAGAGCCCCCGTGTGAAGAGGGGGCTCATCCTATTGTCTCCCTCGGGAGGTGGCCTAAGATGCAGCATGACAGCAAAGTGGTACCTTTCTCATGTTTGTCAGTGTCAGGTGTTGGCCTTCAGCTGTGGTGTGGGTGGCCTGGTTGTGAGAATAGCTTTGAGTCACCCTTAAGTTGGTAAAGGATTGTAAGCCACCAGTGTTTGTATTTCAGTCTGCATAGAGCAACAGGGCTTACTTCCCTTGACAGAAAAGCTACATCTAGGAGTGGCATTAATGCAGGAAAATGAATGAATAATGTGACTTTCCTAACTTGCTGATATGAAATGCTGGAAGTGTGGAACGTTACACTTGACGTTTGGTATCTTTTCAGTTACTGAGTTCTTTCCATAAGGCAAGGAAACTATAGTTTCTTTTATTCCCCCCACATAGACTAGTAAAAGTTTTCTTACCCCATATATTCCTCAGTTCAGCGCTCATGTTTTTTTCTTTAAGTCTTCTCTTCCCACTCTTGAGCTTTGTATCATTTAGTCCTGGGACTCTTAAGTGCTAAGAGTAAGGAAACTGCTAAATATAAGGAAATCAGACATCCAGTTGCTGCATGGTATTAAGATATTGGTCTGACTTTTGCCCTAGTGTGTTGGTATTTTTCAAGCTGTAGTTTTCAACTTATGACCTACATGTTTTTTGGTTTCAGGATAGTTCAACTGGTATCTATCCTACTTACTATTGTAGAAGATGCTTTGCATTTAGATGTTACTGTTTCTTTTAATCGATAGTATAATAATTACTTTTAATCCAAAGATACTATAGGATACGTTCTGGATTCTGTTTCTTATTATGATAATTGGAGTTAAAGGAGATGGTGACATTTGCATTTATTGTGTATCTTTATTCTTGAAGTCTAGATTTAGTCAGGTATCTCAAGTAGATGGTGTAAGAGCAAATCAAAGAAGCTAGTACAGAAGAAACAAGTTATATTAGTCTATTGGCAAGTAAATGACAGCTAATTAGTGCTGATAAGTAAAGCCAATGTGTATAGTAGGACTTCTTGAGAGAAGGAATATTCTATAATCAACTAGTTGCCTGCTCTTTGTACTCACCTCCAGCATATCATCAATCCATTATCAGCCAAGGTATCCCTGACAATCTCCATCCTTTATCCATAAAAGTCAAAATAGTCCAGTGTGAGGTTTGGGAACATCAGTCTTCAACAGAAGTTATAATTAATGCCTTTCTACAAAAAAAAGGTAACAATCTCAAATGTTTTCTAAGAAAATCTTGTAATTTGTGACTGCATCTACTGCAGCAACTAGTAGGTAATAGTGCCAGGTATATTATCTTAACCCCCCCAAATAATTTAGCTTGTCAGAAAAGTCTTAAGTTGATTTTTATCTAATGTGGAAAATCTGAAGCCTCTTAATCTGTCAATAGGAGTGTTTGTGACAAGAGAAATATCTTGGAATACCTTAAAAAAACTAAACATCAATTGAATTCTTCCATTGCTCTGAGATGACCAATTTGAAGAACGATAGTGCAACCTGCTTGTGACATGTTGATGTAGAATTTTTGCTGGAAGTCTGCGAAGTTGTACACTGCACTTCATGTGGTGTGACCAGCTGCTGTTTCAGTGGGTGCTTTTGATTCCAAACCTGGGCTTTAAAGTTTACAAAAAACTGGAAGTCTGTATGAAAATGCATCTAAGTAGACAAGGAAATTAAACATGGTGTAGCTTATCTGAAAGTTGCAAGTAAGATTATTTTTTGCATTTGCCAGGTATTCGTGCTAGTTGTCATCTGAATGTGATGAATGTTGCATCTCGAGTGGGATACAGTAGTTGCCTTTGAAACGGAACTAGCAACACTTCACATTTCCTCATGTAGATAGGTCTGCCATGCCATGCATGCTTTCGTCTCCAAAGAGGAGTTTGGTCTGGTAACTGTTCATTCCTCCTGCCACATGGCTGAAATTATTTATGAAGGTTCTTATAGTAACCAATTGTAGAGACTCTCTCTGGGTTAAAATTAACTTGGCAAAAATGGTTTGTTGTAATCCAGGCTAATTCCCCAATCTGGCTCACCTTGTGATTGTGCTTGGGACAGTGTGAGGTGAAGGGGTTGCACACATCTCATCTGTACTGAGAGGTAGCAGCAGAGAAACTGCTGGTTATGTCAACCTCATAATTTTATGAAAGGAAACAGAAAAGTAATCCTACAATTGAACAAAACAGTGTCTTTGCTCGCATATTAACATTAAGAATCTGTTATGGTACTGCTAGCAGTGGAAAATTTACCTGGCAAGTTAAGATTGGGTGGGAAGATAAATCTCCTCTGTGCTGAATTTGTAGTCTTTGCCTCGTGGCTACTAAATGAAGTATGTGAGAGTGACTGGCAATGGCAGAGTGGCTACTATAGCCATGGAAGCCTGTGAAACTCTAGTTGGAAGCATGACCATCTTCAGAGGGGGCAGGTGAAATCTTCATGTTCTTTGAGTATTGTCTCATATGCTGGGTTCTGGGTGTATGAAACTGGAAGCCTGCTCTCTGTTACTAAAGTGGAGTTGTTCTTTGCTTTCAGTCCTGAAGCTTTGTATTTTCAAAGTATGGTAGTTTAGAAGTACTTCTGATTTTTCACATTTTAGATGTCTTCATATTGAAGTTTTTTTCTGTTGTATAACTTAATTCAGTAACATACATCCTTGTCAAGCTGAATTGCTCCTCTTCTATCTTGTGCATCTCGGGGTTTTCTCTGAGCTGTCAGTCCCTTTGCTTTTTTTTTTTTTTTTCCTTAGCCTATGTATGTATTACCAGAAGTATCCATTAGGCTCGGTGTATTGTTGGAGACTTTTTGTCAAATATGGGTGGATATGGGAATTTGTGATGGGTTCAGTACGCCTTGTTTTGTACTTAAAATGTTCACTATGTAATCCTGACCATCTTGAGATTTTAGCATTTTAACGACAAGGTACTCTAAAATCTAAGGAATTTCCTGCTCATGTCAAAGTGATTTTTATTTTTTTGTAGTTTGTCAAGTGATCTTTTCCAAAAAGGTTCATCAGATCTTCTTGTGTGTGTGTTTGTAGGGCATCAACTCAGTAATTGTAAAAGCAGCATCATGCAGAGTACAAGAACAACTGAATAGATTCTTGTTTTGTTCCAGTTGCACTTAAAATCATTTGTCAAGGGCCGTGTCTGGATTTCTGTAGTAACATGAGGGATCAGAAATGCCACAGTATTTATTGAATAATATTCAATATTGAAAATGCCTTATACATTACTGAAGGGAGACACCCTACTTGGCTTGTCAGGTGCTTACTTTGTTTACTGCATGAAGTTCAGTAGGAGGATTCGAACAGTCAGTTTAAAAACATTAAAAGCATTAGCCATTTGAAAATTCAGATTATTTTTCTTTATTATTTTGTTGCTAAGTTACTTTTTTAAACTTGGATCCTTCAGAGGAGAAGGCCATCTATTGTGGGTACAGAAACCCTGAACGAATCTTGTGAGCAGAGGTCAAGGTACATTCCAGTGCTGACTGGAATGTAAGGTTCTTCTGTGTACCAAAAATCATGTGCTGTTTGGTTTTTTTCTCATCCATTTTAGTTGAAGAAGAGGCAGCCAACTTTCTTTCACTTTATGATGATTTTTTTCTATTGCATGATGAAAGAAATTTTTGGAAGCAGACCAGTTCATCCACACTCATACTTGTAAACTGTGCAATCTCTGGAGACAACTTAATTATTAGGTTAGTCTTCAGGATTTTCAAAGTTGACACAAAGTCGCTTTATTTGTCTGTGGTATGTTTGTATGCTTTTTCAATACTTACTGGAGGAACACTACTGAAATGTTTCACCTTTGTGCTACCATGTTATTAAAGAAGTGGTAGAAACCATGCTCAGTAAATTGAGAGATGTAATATTTGTGTTAATTTGGCTGATGGTACATTAGAAAACCTTAATTTTTTTCAAATGTAAAGTCTTTGCAAAAGCTGTAAGCTGCTTTTGGGACTTGATGCTTTTTAAAAGTTAAATTGTAATTGTAAAAAAATTTGGTGACATTTGGAAGAAAAAGATTATACATAATGGCTGATAAAATGGTAGGGGTAATTCTTGTTGAGTATTACATGTTCCAGATGATATTTTCCTGCTTATTCGCATGAAAAGACTTGTTCTCTATGTCCATAACTGACTGAAATCCTCTTTGGTTTTGGTTTTGGGATTTTTAGGTGCAGTATAGTTACATTCTAATACTAGATTGTGCTTTTAGGCAGTAGGTATTAACTAATGACTAAAACTATGTATTTTTAATTTTCTCCTTTACCTGATAACTCTGATAAAGAGAAGGGGTTTACATAGTAGTTTTTAAAAGATCTAGAGCAGTTGCTTTTCTAGCAGTGTTTGTTATTTGGGTAATGTTAGTGTGGAAAAAGTAATAATGGAAGCTGAAAATAAGCTGATATTAATAAGCTTTGGATGTTTATTTTATGTGTATATCCATAAAACTAATGTGTCATAATTTGTATAAAATGCTTGAAAAGTAAAAAAACCTGGAATCCATAAGAATATTTAGGTTTTGTGGGTTGTTAGAAATGTTTCTTTTTTAGAAAAAACAGAGGCTGAATGAGCCTGAGAAGTTTCCTGATACTGAAAATCTGTCTGTTATAATTATACATCCTTCTGCATCTTGAATTACAATGTAATTGATAGAATCCCATTGATAGTTTGGAAGGGAATTAATATAATCCTGTTGTGAGTTATTTTTTTCTCCCTTTTCTTCCCCCCAGAGTTTGTTTAGGATTACACAATAATGCTCTGTGAAACCTTTTGCTCTTCAAATAAAAGTTCAACTGTAGGCCAAACTGGTATTGAGCGAAGTTCTAAAAAACTGTTGAGCTAGGTTTTTGTTTGACAATGGAAATGTTTGAGAGTGTCAAGTAGCAGCAGGTACAGTGTTTCTGCTATTAAATAGTGACATTTTGTGTGTTCGCTTGTGGAGATGATTGACTTGTTCTCCACTCATTTACTGCACCATTTGTAATGGGTGCCTGACTGTAGTATTTCCATCATCATCAGTTATGCCTTTTTAGCATTGATATGATAATTGTCTTAGGAATTGTCTTTTAAGTAAGGTTAATAATAGTGACAGCTGACTATCACCTCTCTTTAAGTTCCCAGTACGTGCTCATGGATTTTGACATTTTTGTAGATGCTTTTCAAACATAGGTAAAGCCTTGCATAATTTTCCTTTGCTCAATTAATTCTTTTTAGGTAATCTCTTGGAATTGTTGCCACCTTTGAGATTTTTCGTTGCTCAGCTGTACTCCAAAATACTCAATGTATTTTAAGTTTTTAATCCCTCCTGAATGTGAGATTTGGAATAAGAATATTTGTGGGCACCTGGTTGTAGGTGTTGGTATCTCTATGACAGCAACAGGTCAGGCTCAAGTGTTAGCATTATAGTGCTAGTAATGAAAAACTTATGGGAGGTGGAGGAGTAGTTCTGGGGATAAAAAAAATCTCTTTGACTTTAAACCAGCAGGTGTTGCTTGAATATTCTGCAGAAGTTAACAAGAGTTTAAATTTTTTCATGTGCAGACATAAGTAAATAAAACTCCTCGGGTGTGGGACATGATAGATATCAGCCCATTAGATTTGCAGTGATTGTGGCTTATTCTTATTTTAACCAGCATCTGATTTTTTTTCTAATTTAGTTTGAAGTGGTTACAGCTGGAAATTCTAGGAGTAATCAGTTATTTTTGCTTAACTGAGATTGGACTGTGCTTCCATTTTTTGAGGGGATATGAGTTCTGTTGGCAATTTTCATATGAAGTCTGATTTCCTGTTCTCGGTAATCTTCAGACGTTCTAATCTGCATGGGATTTTTAGACCTTCTGATTTGAAACCATCTGTGTGTATATTCTATTTTTTAATTTTATGTTGTTGGGTAGCATTTTTTTATGTTCTTTTTTTGTTTTTAAACTGAGAGGAAAAGCCAGTTAACATTTACCCAGTTTGTTCTGGCATGCTGATAGTCTGTTAGATGGCAAATATATGCAGTTAAATTTGGTTTGGAGCTGGTTCAATTTAAGAAGTTACTGCTTCCTCCCTGCTAGCTGTGTTAAATGTAGTAAATGTGCTTCCTGCATACTTGATGTTGTATTTTTGTCTTTGCAATGTTAACTGTCAGTTGTGGGGATTTGGTTTTGGGTTTCCTCCCACATAATGGTCATTTTTCTGGCAAAATATCTCTAGTAAATTTTTTTCCTAACATATGACTAGGTATGTTTTGCCTAACTCATAATTTAAAGATGGTTTATGTCTCCATAGAAAGCAGTAATATATTTTTTGATAATGAAGTGCTTCCTGCAAACTGTTTTCCAAATTCTGTGTGCTTTGGGGACTTGATCTCTTGCAGGTTCTCTAAATAAATGTCATTGCATTTTTGTATTTTTCTTTCTTACTGTGCTTGCCATAAATGCTGGTTCACACCAAAGTGCTAGCTAGGAGTCATGTAAATAACTAAGTTTTTATATTGTAAATAAAGATTTTTGCAGCTAATGTTTCACAGTGATCTTTCACAACCAGTTCCTGACATTTTGCCCATACAAGGCAACTTTGGTGGAAATTGACACAGATGAGGCTCCTTGTGCTGTAAATGGCTATGTTAAGGCATATGGCTTCCATGCATTTAAATAGGATGTTTCATATGTTATGCTTAATATACTTTTTTCCTAGTAGTGAGTATTTGATAGTAAATAGCTGGTTAGAGCTCACTACCTTAGGCTGGTGAATGTGTTAATGAATTTAGTTTTTATTTTTATAACCAAATGACACTTCTTTCTTTGTGTGTATCTGTGACTACTTTGGCCTGAAAATACTGTGAGGTTTTTTCTGTTATTGATAGATCTAAATCTATGCCAGTTGTACGTTTCAGGAAAGAAATAAAAATTCACCTTTCTTCTCTCCATGTGAAACTGGAGCCCTGTGGTTAGATTAGTGCAATTCCTTTTGTTTTCTTCCCTTTACTTTCCTTGACTTGTGTTCCTAAGCACAGCTGTCTAAGGTAGTGGGTTTTGAACTGATGTTTCTGAATTCCTGGGAAATGTTATTGATTCTATGAAGAGATGTTGTGGTTTAAGCTTGTTAGGCAGCTAAGCACCACTCAGCCTCCTGCTTGTTTCTGCCTTGCTGCAGTGGGATGGAGGAAACTGTTGTGGGATAAAGTTGCAAGAACTCTTTCACTGAGATAAAGAATACTTAATAGGGAAAACAGAAGCTCTGCGCACAAGCAAAGTCAAATAAGGAATTAATTCTCTACTTCCTATTATCAGTGTTTAGGTTGATGTTTAGCCATCTCTAGAAAAGCAGGACTACATCATGCATAATGGTTAAGTGGGAAAATAAGCCCCATGACTGTGAATGTTCCCTCCTTCACCCTCCTTCCCCACAATTCTTTTTTTGACCTTGACTGTCGTAAGGTATGGAGTATCCCTTTGGTCAGTTGGGATCAGCTGTCCCAGCTGTGTGTCCCCTCCCAATTCCTTGTGCATCCCCAGTTTACTGGAGGGGCAGTGTGAGAAACAGAAGAGGGCTTGGAGTAAGTACTGTTCAGCAAAAGCTAAAGCACAGGTATGTTAACACTGTTTCTATCACTAATACAGAACATACAAGCTACTCTGAATATAATCAACTTTATCCTAGCCAAAGCCAAAATAAAGTAAGGTAAGGTCAGAATGTATGAGCTTGCTGTTTGTAGCTAAAATTCATTAGAATAATACAAGCTGCTGCTGAAAAAATCAGTGAATTTAGTGAAAATAGTTGAAAGCTTCTCCTCTAATTTCTGCTGTACTGACATAGTATTTTAGTCCTAATCTTGTCAGTCTGAAAAAACAATTAGCCCAATGTTTTAACCTTAACATGGTCAAATGCTGAACTCTTTTCCAACGTTCTTGTTGCAGTTGATAACAGCATTCATCTTCTTATGTTGCTGAGTCTAAGCCAATGACTTTCTTCACACAAACCTGCAGCCAGTCATTTACATTGCATTGAGATGAGCTTGTCATAGAATCATAGAATGCATTGAGTTGAAAGTGACCTTAAAGGTCATCTAGTTTAACCCCCCTGTGGAGAGCATGATGTCCTGTACTAGATCAGGTTGCTCAAAGCCTTGTCAAGCCTAGCCTTGAATGTTTGTAGGAATGAGGCCTCTACCACCCTTCTATTCCAGGTTATTCCAGCTTGTTCTTAAATAAATATCTTACTCTTCTGATTGTGTTATTTCAACCTCTTCTTTCTTATTTTGATTGTTTCACTGTGAATTATGTTACTTACGACTTGCCTCTTACCTGGTTTTGCCTTTCCTTTTTCTCCCACTAGCGAATGCATTATTCTTTCTAACAGATGTGCTCATATGTCTTTGTTATGCTTGTGTGTTTTCAGAGCAGTCACATGTCTATTGCTCTTTAATCAGTTCTGCCCCATTTTATTTCTAGAATATACCGTTCTACAGGATAGACCATTGACAGCTGTGAACTGGTGGGGTTTCAGTTGTTTGTATTATTCAGAGAATGTAGAAATTAATTGATTGAGCTGTGACAGTAGTCACTCCAAGGATGTAATACTATCATTAGCCACTGATAACATGCTTTTTCTTAAACTATATCATTCTTCCAGAAATTCACGGATCATCTTCTTTAAGTTAAAATTCTGATGGTATGGTTCTATGTAGGATCACTTTGTACATATATGTCTTGGTTTCAGTGGCTGTGTTTAGACAGGAATGTAGCCAAAAGTGCAAATTTTATTGTATTTGCTATGCTTCTATAATTAAAAAATAAAAAAAAACCCCTGAGCACTAAAAATGTTTAAGGGCAAGAGATATACACTTGCACAGCTTGAGGTAGAACATCTTATTTGATCTTATAGATTTGATTTTGGGGATAATGTTGCGGTGTAAAAAGAAAAATCAGATTCTTACAGAAAAGAAACTACAACTGTCAGGGCACTGAGAGACCATTCTCTTTCTGTGGAGAACATGTGCGGGAGTGTTTGTTTTTGAGTTCTGTGGTATTTTGGAAGCCTTTTCAGTTATAAAAGGAATCCAGATACTGTTTCTTCTCCTGTGATTTTCTTGTGCTTAAGTGAAAATTGGATTAAAAAGAGTTGTTAAAGTTATCTTCTTAGTAAAAATATGGATTATTATCACAAGCTTGAAGAATAGTTCTGAGTTGTGAAACTAGAGTTAATATTAAAACAATTTGTGATTTCAGCATACTAACATTAGTATGTTAAAGACCTGACTGAAAAGTCAAGCAGTAAGATGGACTTTTTCTTCTAGATCAGAATCTGCAGCATGAAGTTCCAGATTATAGTAATGTCTATTAGTCTTCCTGATGTTTGATGTCTTTAATACTTGAAGCTCTATATTCCTCTCCAGGCAGTGTTCTCTCAAATCTGTCAGTCTTCTTTTGTTTTGAGTTTTCTTAACCTTTTTCAGATGCCATAGAAGCCAAATATAGCTGTCCTACTATTCTGCCTCTGTTTTCCTCTAAGCCAGTCTTAATTGGATTGTGCTTGATGTTCCTTACTCCGATTTACGGATTTAGGTGATGGGATTTTAATGATTTTTTTCCATTTGTAGATATACTACTTAAGCCCTGACTTTCCCTTTATGAATTGGCTTGGGTGAAAATTCACATCAGAATGCTTGATTAATAATGCAAAGAAGATAGCGCATAAGCTGGTAATGGTTTGGGGATCACACCTGTGGCTGTCAGAATGACAGTTGAGCTATTGTCCACCTTAGGAAAAATTGGAGTTTCTTAAGTGTTAGGTCTTAGGCTTCCTAAATGAAAACAACAGCAATAATTTTGAATGTTTGAGGTCATCTGAAGATAATATTGTCATTGACAAGGAAGAATGCCAAACTTATGTTATTTGAGGAAAAAATTGATTGTCCTTCCTAGTGTTGCTCTGAGGTCTGTCTATCATGCTGACCTGTTTTTCTCGCTTTCAAGTTCATTAATCTGTAGCCCATAATGAGAAGAAAAAATAGTACTCCCAGTAGTATTTACAAATGGTATGTAATCTACAGATACCTTCAGGACGGGGACAGCAGTGGATGTTCTTTACCTGAACTTGAGTGAGGCTTTTGATATTTCCCATAGTGTACTTGTGCTGACAAACTATGTGTTAGATAAGTGAACAGTGAAGTAGATAAAGAACTGGCAGAATGACAGGGTCCAAAAGTTTGTGATCAGTGAGACAAAGCCCAACTGAAGGCAAGCCATATGTAGCATAGTTTAGGAGCTGATAGTGTTTAGCATCTTCATTAATAGCTGGTTTTAAACTGGGTGGAGTTGGTTCTAGTTCCATTCATAGGGACCTAGATGGGATGGAGAATTGGGCTGAGAGAAACATGAAGTACAGCAAGGATGCATTTGCTATGGAAACTTTGTGTAAGGTATGTAGCATTTAGTAGCATCTAGTTACTCACTTTGAGTTGCTTTATGGGGCACATGGTAAGGCAGTTTCTCATTGTAGGCACTTCGGATTTTGGCAGCTGAAATAACAGTGATGCAGAGATCACACTGAAGTTGGAAAATCAAATTTTAATTGGAAGGACACTTAATGCTTAGCTAAATGTGGGAGGGTTTTATATGGAGGCTCTTATGAGAAATAATTGCTTTCAAGTGGACTTAGAAGCTACCTTCTTCAGCAGCCTTGTAATCATGAGGACCTACCAAGGTGGGAAGTATGAAATACAATCAGCAACTTTGATATATCTTACAATAATATTCAGTCTTTGCATTTGGTCACTGGGAAATATCTCATCCAGACTCCACATATTTTTTTATTATAGAATCATAGAATGATTTGGGGTAGAAGGGACCTTAAAGATCATCTAGTTCCAACCCCCCTAGCCTTAAACACCTCCAGAGACGGGGCATCCACAACCTCTCTGTTCCAGTGTCTCACTACCCTCACTGTAAAGAATTTTTCTTACATCGAATCTGCATCTCCCCTCTTCAGATTTCATTCTTTGTTCCTTCAGCTGTATGCTTTCCAAATGTTTTTCAGTTGTTAAGAACAAGTCTGAATGTGCAGCAAAAGGAGGTTAAAAAGAAACTTATTTATTGCATAAGGTAGGAAATTTTGAGGTCTCTTCAGGTCTTTCAATCAGCCTTGAAGAACCCTCTTTTTATTATTATTCCCTTTCCTAGCTGTAGGTGAACTTGAGTAAAAAGAGAGTGAATATTAAGCTTTCTGCTGATAAGTGCAGTCGTTCTCATCAGCTGTAGTACTCCATTATTGTATTTGATATTAAGATGCTTTGAAGTTAGACTACAAATTAACAGCTTTAGAGGATGGAGTAAATGGCATGGGAGATGGGGAAGCCCAGCAGAGGCAGTGGCTGCTCTAATGTCTTTCCATAATGACTTCATCTGTGTGATCACATGTCAAATAGATTATCTGCTTACAGAAACTAAGACCAAAAAAACGACTCTCAAAATGCATGTTATTGTAGTTCATCAGGAGAGTACCTCCATAGCTGAATACTCTGATGCAGGTGTGATAGAAAAAAAAAGGTCTCTGCTGTTGTTAAAACAAAAATCAATCAGTGATGAAGGTACAAATAGAGAAACAACAGGCTAGAAAGTAGATATTTTTGCAATTACAGTGAAATTCCTCCATGGTGTGGTTGGAAAAACTGTCTGAGGCAATTTCAGAGCTATTGAGAATTACCTTGGAGAATTCATAGATGATATATAAGGTTCTAGAAGACCAGAGCAAATTGGTAAACAGTGCCTGACTGAAAAATGAGTAAAGAACTCGAGGTACCTTACAACAATTTCTGTTGACTATGTTACCAAAGGGACTAGAAAAATTGTGTGTTACATAAATTGATGTGATAAATTAGACACAGAATGGGTTTATGATAATCCCTGACTGTAAATTTTAGTATTTGGACACATTAAGTTGTTTAATTTTAGTATTTGGATACATTAAGTGGTGGTTTAATATTAAAAAAAAATATGCAAAATAACAATTTCACCAAAATAAATTTGAAGTTTAATTGGCAAAGTTGTTCTAAAATCAGATGATTTAGTTTGGACCCAGTGCCTTTGTAATCTGTTCTTTTGCTTGGAGCTTGCTCTAAACTGAACAAACCT
The DNA here is from genome assembly GCA_013400935.1 of Turnix velox. NCBI lineage: Eukaryota > Metazoa > Chordata > Aves > Charadriiformes > Turnicidae > Turnix > Turnix velox. The sequence goes on along the minus strand of VZTY01030616.1, from coordinate 23,568 downwards.
TTGAGTATCCTGTTGTAACAGATCAGCGGGTAGCATACCAGAGCTCTACTTTAGCCTGAACCGAGAAGTGTCTGCTGATTTTCAAGCCAAATGCAAATGAGAAAAGGCAGCTATTGCCCCTGTCATCATGTTGGCAGAGCTGTTGTCTTTGTCAAGAGGATCTTTTAGGTGTTTGGCCTTCCACTTACCAGTTTGACTGCCCCTGTTCTAGATGGAACTAGATTAAGGTGAGACCACCCTGGAGGGGTGGTGGGGAATGTCTGGCTGATACTGGTTTTGCATCTGGATCTGTCCTAGGTCCTGAACTGCTCCATCTCATCACTGACCATTTCAGTCTTGGAATAGAGATCATAGATGCAAAAGCTAATAGAGAATGCAAAGGTGACGAAGATTACAGGCATACCAAAGGTAGTAACCTCAGCAAAAGCTTAACATCAAAGAAATGTATGTATAAGTAAGCACAATTATGAAAAGAACAGTGGCTGAAAGCTAAGATAAAAGTTCCTCATGATAGATTCTGCCTACTGTATAGAATTATAAAGAGAAATGATTCAGAAGGCTCCTGCTACTGGACCATTTCTGTCTGTTTTGTTTTTGGATGGTTGATTGTTTTTCTTCCTTAAAATGCATTTTAGTCTCTTTTGTGTAGGGAGACTGAAGTAGTTCTTGACCTTTTCTTTGCACTTCGGGACTGTGGAACTTGTTTTCTCTTTCTCAGGTTTGTTGGTTTGGTTTTTTTTTGGGTTTGTTTTCTCAAGAAGAACTAGTTGCAAGTACAAGAGGAGTGAGATTAGATGTCAGTGATGTAAATGATTTGTGGTTTAGGGTGGAGGAAGTAAGACCACTTAATAGATGAATGACTTATTTCTCCTTAGACTTGACTCCTTGTCTCCTAGACTCCAAGCTAGCCATGGAAAAATATTAAAATAAATGGCTTTGTAAAAATAGCATTTAATTGATAGGACAAACTGTTAAAGACTTTGCAAAGTGTTTTCTAGTAGGAGCACTTAGAATATGGTAGAAATGTAATTACTGGCAGGTAAAACACTGCCAAGAGTAAAGCAGAATTAGACAATTTCATTTGTGCTGGATCAGAGAATGGAAAGACTGACGTTTTGGGGTCCTATACAAATGATTCAGGAGTAGTTCTCATTTGTCAAACCAAATTTTAGATTGCCTGTGGAAGTGCATTAGTTTTCTGTAGTGAAGTCTGGAAGAATCTTGTCAAGATTCTGTATATATTGTCCAGGTTGCTTCATCTGTGCAGAGAAAGGCTTGATAGTTGTATCTAAGCATGTTCTTTGTCATGCCCTTGGGCATTGCTTCTATCCAAGCATGTGTGGCATTTCTTAATAAAGGCATATATTTTAAGTGTGATGGAGTGATTTTCATCCCTAGTTCTCTTGTTACTTTCGCATAGTATTTCAGGCTTGATTGTGCTGACTGATTCCCTTACAAGTCTGCTCTTATGCTGGAATTTGCTGTATGTTTACTGATCCAGATGGTGAACAGATGAAAAGCTCAGTATGCCTCTACTTGGAAGCACATCAGAAACATGGCATGGCAATGGGAAAAATGCTAAACTCAGACTGGGTTAAAAAATAAAAAGGACTCTTTCCACAGTGTACAAGCAGATTTATTATGCAGTCAAATTTTACTTTGGCATATAAACAGTGAAGATCACAGAATGGCTGAAGTTAGAAAGAACCTCTAGGGACTGTCTAGTGTAACCTTCCTGTTCCAAACAGTATCAACTAGAGCAGGTACTCTAGATGATGTCCAGTTGATTTTTAATATCTTCAAGCATGAATAATCTGTAGCCTCTGAGGTCAACCTCTCTGTTTGACCACTCTTACATTTCTCATGTTTAAATGAAACTTCCTGTATCTAATTTTGTTTTGATGTTGGATATTGCTCAGCAGAGTCTAGTTTAAGTATTCCATCCCGTCAGGTATTGATCCACATTAAGAAAACTCCTCCATCCTGCCCTGTTTTTTCTCTTCCCAACTAAACAATTTGCTTGCTCAATTTTCCCTCATATCTTAAGATCTTAGTGGCCCTTATCAGTACTTGCTCCCATGAGTGTGGTATTTCTACCAAGGAGCCCAGAACTTGTCATGGTACTCCAGAGGTGGTATTGTTATCTCTGTGTAGAGCGTGAGAGCCAATTACCTCAACCTCCTGGCAGCTCTTTTCCTAACTCATCTCAGGTGGCTTGTGCCTTTTTTTGCTTCAGGGTCAGTATTACTAGCCTACCTTCTGTTTTTTCACCATGAGAACTCATAGGGTTTTTTTTTCTGTAAAGCTACTTTCCAGTCAGTTGGTTGATGGTGTTAAAAGTGCCTGAAGTTATTTGTCCCCAGATGCCAGACTTTGTTAAACTTCATGAGATTACTGGTGGCCCTTTTTATTTGAATCATTTGAGGTCCCTCTGAATTGTGACACAACCCTGTGGTTTCTCAACCATTCTTCCAAGTTTTATATTGTCTCCAAACTGACTGGTTGTCCTGGTTTAGGCCCAAAAGGACCCCCCCCAGTGACAGATGGCCCCTCTTCCTCTCTCAGAAAAGAGGAGAGGAAGGAATGAGGAGATTTGTGAGTTTAGAAGAATTCCAAACTAATAGAT
>VZTY01030616.1:0-20607 GCA_013400935.1 Turnix velox | reverse complement strand
TGTGCAGTTAATTTCAGAGTTTAGTCAGACAGAAGAGGCCTAGCTGAAAAGTGAAGTTACAAACAAGAAATTTTACCCTATTTTACCTCAAACCAGGACACTGGTACATGCTGTCCTGTTCACAGCTCTGGTTCTAGCAATTTTCTAACATGGTATTGCTGAAGGCTAGTTTTACCAGTAAACATCTGGTTGATCTATGTCCCTTGTGACCAGGCTCTTACCTCATTCAGCACTGGCCTCACATTTTTCCCTGGCCTTCATTTTGCTGCCTATAGAAGCTAATCCTTTTATTCCCTTCCAAGATTGAATTTCAGGTAGGCTTTGACTTTTATAACCCCATTCCTGAACACTGTATTTCTTCTGGGTGATGTGACCCTGCTTCCACTCCTTGTATGTGTTGTTTTTTTGCTTGAGTTTTGAGCTCCTTGTTTTTTTTCCATGCAGGCCTCCTGTCTCCATTGCTTCACTTCCTGCATCTTGGAAGTAATCCTTGAAAATCAAGTATTTTCTGTACCTGTTTATCTCCAGAGGATCATATCCCATGAGAACTCTTTAGACTAGATCACTGAAACAGGCTAACATCTGTTCTGAAGTTTAGCATCATGATCCTACTTTTGCCTTTCTCCTGTTTTTCAATTTACTGAACTTCACCGGTGTTGTTCCTGCATTGATGGTTTCCTCCATCCTTCACGTTCCCGACTTGCTTCCTTGTTTAAGTTTCAAGTCCAGTGAAGTTCCTTCTTTCATTGACACCTTGATCACCTCTGTCATGAAATAAACATCCATGTACCCCAGAAACCTCCTGCATTGCTTGTGTCCTGCTGTGTTTCCTTGCAGTGGATATTTGTATTGTTAACATCCCCCAGAGAAGTCAGGACCTGTGAATGCAAGGTGTCTTGCAGCCCTNTTTTTTTTCCATGCAGGCCTCCTGTAGCCAATTATTCACTTCCTGCATTTGTGAACAGTCTTGGAAGTAATCCTTGAAAATCAAGGATTTTCTGTACCTGTTAATCTCCAGAGGATCATATCCCATGAGAACTCTTTAGACTAGATCACTGAAACAGGCTAACATCTGTTCTGAAGTTTAGCATCATGATCCTACTTTTGCCTTTCTCCTGTTTTTCAATTTACTGAACTTCACCGGTGTTGTTCCTGCATTGATGGTTTCCTCCATCCTTCATGTTCCCGACTTGCTTCCTTGTTTAAGTTTCAAGTCCAGCGAAGTTCCTTCTTTCATTGACACCTTGATCACCTCTGTCATGAAATAAACATCCGTGTACCCCAGAACCTCCTGCATTGCTTGTGTCCTGCTGTGTTTCCTTGCAGTGGATATTTGTATTGTTAACATCCCCCAGAGAAGTCAGGACCTGTGAATGCAAGGTGTCTTGCAGCCCTCATCTGCTTCTTCCTGATTCAGAATGTGCGTTGCAAACACCCAAAACAGTACTGGTTGTATTGGCATGTGTTCTAATCCTCACCCTTAAGCACTCAATTGGCTCACCATCAACTGTTTCATGCTCTGTCTGAATGATGAAAAAGACAAGTAACATCTATAATAAACATTTTGGTGAAGTTTGGAAGTGGGAAGGTCAAAGAAAACCATAAAACTACATCATAAAAGATGAATTATTGTCTTTTCTACTTCCTTTGAAGTATAGTATATATCTCCGAGAGACTAAAAGAAGAGAGTAGTGAGGTCATTGTAATATGCTTACTCAAAAATAAGAATCGTGAAGACTTGTAGACTTATGCAAATCAAGTGGCACCATGACAATTTTCTGGGCAGAACTTATGATAGAGAAGATGAGATGCTGTGGCTGATGTCTAATGGCTTTGGACCAATTAATTTTGCTGTAGTCCCACTGTCTTTATGGCAAAGATGATATTTTCTCATTTAGTGACAGCCTATTTTGTTGATGCTTTATAGGAGTAATATACTTGCATGAAGAAAACTTAAACAGCACTATTTATTATGTGATTTCTGCACATAAAAATATATATTGCTGATCATACACTATTACTTAGTACAGAGCAGCTGAGCAATACAGTGGAGCAAGCATAAGTTTGTGGTTTTTCAACCACTGTCTACTATTATTTCACTGCCCTTTAATGAAACCTGTTGGCAGGTTTAGAGGTTTTTCAAGGGACTCAGTGCTGTGAGGTTAGACCCTGAGACATGATGGTGACTGCACAGAATCATAGAATGGTTTGGGTTGGAAGGGACCTTAAAGATCATCTAGTTCCAACCCCCCTGCCATAGGCAGAGACGCCTCCCACTATATCTGGTTGCTCAGTGCCTTATCTAGCCTGACCTTAAACACCTCCAGAGAGGGGGCATCCACAACCTCCCTGGGCAACCTGTTCCAGTGTGTCCCTACCCTCACTGTAAAGAACTTCTTTCTTATGTCTACCCTCTTCCCATATGCTTCCATTACTCCTAGTCCTGCCATCCTGTACCCTATTAAAAAGTCCTACCCCAGCATTTCTGTAGGCCCCCTTCAGGTATTGATAAGCTACGGTGAGGTCCCCCCAAGCCATCTCTTCTCCAGGCTGGAGATAATAGCTTCCAGTTACAGGCTGCTTGACAGTTTCAGCTTGGAGTTTTACTTTAGTCTGTTCAGAAGCAAATGCTTGCTGCTTCTTGACCAACCAAATTGACCACCAGCAGCAGTAAGTCACCAAGGGGGAGGGAGGGAACAGAAGAATTACTCGATATCATAGATATGACAGTGTTTTGTTTTAATGTCACTGAGTACTTGCTGCCTCTTAAGATGTTTCTGCTCACTCTTGAATTCCACCAGGAAGCACCTGTGGAAACTAGGTAATGCAGTAAATTTGCCATTTGTCTAGACCCGATATGCCTTTGAGCCTTTGATAGACCTCTCCTCTAAACTCCTGAAGATTCTAGGCCATCAAACCAGGCCAGGCAAGTTTAGGCTTATACACCGAGTCAGAGTTAGTTGGAAGATACAAAAATTTTAGCAAGTGCTAGCATGTGGCTTACTAAATTTAGTAGTTTTTCAAAAATATACTGAAAGATCTAATTGACAGTTGAACAACTGGGACTAATGCCAGACTAGGTACATGTTTCAGATAGAAGCAAAGGTTTTTAAGTCTGACAGCAGGTAAATAACACTTCACCCCCTTTTATGCTGCCTCAGCAGCAGAGACAGAGTAATAATCTTTCAATTTTTTATTGGCACTTTTAGTATAGCACACAGCCTGGGAGAGGTTATGCTGGTGTGACACTACTAAGGTTAACAGAGTGTTAACCCATATTGAATAATTCAGTGCTATCTCTGAGAATGGGAACACGCCCAAAATGCAATTCATAAATTGGACAAGGAATCTTTGCAGTTCAGGGCTGATGTGACTTTGAGGGGAGAATTGCTGTGTTTTCATTTCCTCAGATCTTTTGAACTGAGTAAGAGCAGTGGTATTGAGAGTTCTGAGGCAGGTCTCCCTAGGAATGCAGCTTCTGGTTTGAGAACAAACGAACTGCACATGCTTTTATTTCTTTCTACTAAAGGCTCCACAAAGCTGAATAGATGCTAAAATAATACCATTTAACAGCTATTTTGTGTATTAGTTTTCCGGTGATCATATGCTGCTTCTCCTCTCCCTGTTTTCTTCCTTTCCTATGATTTCAGACAACTGTTCCATATTCCACTTTTGAAAATTTTTGTTCTTTATTGTTATTCTCAGTAGATTTTTCTGTAAAGTCTGTAATAGCACTATTCATTCTTTTTTCGGGTCCATTTGCCCCAGGTCTTTTCTTGTCAAGTTATCTTCCTGTTCTGTACTTATTTGACTTGCACTTCCTTTGTGGTCCAATTTAAAACTGCTAACTTAGTCTCAAATGTTAGAGTGGCTGAAGTAGTTTGCAGAAAACCTGCCTAAGATTTGCTGATAATCACAGTTTTGGTTTGTGTGAACTAAATGGCATCAACAGCTTGAGGCTTAAGGCCTTCTGCCACTGCAAGCAGATTGTCAGCATAGAGGTTCAGGACCTTTACAAATAGCAGATTACAGCTATTTACAATTGTTAACCAAAACCATAACTCAAAACTCAGCTAAAAAATCCAACTGAGCCATATTGGGTCTTGTTAATCTTCAGACTGTAGAAGAGTCAGGCTTATAATTAACATGTGTGGTTTCCTACAGGAAATTACTCATAATCTGCTAAATGTTATTTTTTGTGAATACACTTGCCTGTATTTAGATTCTTCCATCTGAATATTAAAACCTCCTAGCAAAATGACATGTAACAGTAGCACTGTGTATAATCATATACATGTTATATGCAGATACTTTATAAAAGTAGTACCATTAAAGTTACACATCATAATGACAAGTTGTTCAGAATTGTTTATAAAATCAGTATGGATAGTTGTTTGTTTTTTAATTAATTACCTACTAGTTCTGAAGTTTTGTTTAGTTACGGGAGCCAAGTATACTTTCCAACAAAAATGTTGGCATTTCAGTATCCTTGAGGTTTTGTTTTAAGAAAAAAATAGGGAGAGAATTTAGGGTGATTTCTCAACAGGCCATTTCTATACGCAAATTATTTTTATTTTAAAAAAATTAAGCACCCTGGTCTAGTGGGAGATGTCCCTGCTTATAGCAGGGGGCTAGGAAGCAGAGGATCTTTGAGGTCCTTTCCTACCCAAAGCATTCTATGTTAAAATTTGACAAAGATAATGACTTTTACAGTGGACTTTCTAGGAAAAGTTAACAGTTGCAGCATTTTTAATGGTTGATGTATAAGTGAGGGAGATTTTAGCACCACTACTTGGAGTCTGCAAGGGGAAGTAATCCCTTTGCTGATCTTTCCTGCTTTCTAATTGAAGAGGACCTTGCCCAGGTGTCATTAACAAATGAAGTTAGTTTGCATAGTGGTTGGGGTTTTGTCACTTTGTAAATGACCCCAGTGTTAGAAAGAAGAGGAGGGAAAAAACCCCAAATTTTTGTTGTCTCTGTGTATGTATACTTATACATAGAGAAATACATAAAAAATGTAGGGATTGCTCCTGTGAAATCCTCACAAAATGAAAATGTGCTTGTAATGTTTGCAGACCATAAATAAAATGGAGAGTTTGCAAGGATTTTGGCAGGCACAATTAAATTTGAATTGCTGTGGCATCTTGAGTTAATGTCCTCTAAAAAAACCCAACAATGCTTATCAAATTGGATCTGACAAGTGCTAATGGTTCTGTATCTGAAAGGCATAATTAACAGCACAACTAGAGAAATGGTATTGTAAGCTCAGTTCGGAGGTCTGCAGGAAAATGTTCTTAAGTTACTGTGGGTTATGTAGTTCTGCCGTCCCATGTACCTGTGAAGCTAGTAAATATTACTTGGAATGCAGTTGACAGTATGAATTTGGTGCTATTCCTCTTCTCAAAAGCAAATATAAAGTACTGTTTTCAGTATTGGTAAGTGTAGTGTACTTGTGATATGGACTGAGGGGGCCCAGATGTAGTCCAAAATAAATTGTGACTTTCACACTTCAAGTTAAGGTGAAAATTTCATACAAGGTTTTTTCTTCTGGAGAAGATGATGGAGTGGCTACAGAATGGAAGGGACCACACTGTTTTTTTGTATTTGACAGTAGAACAAGAATTAACTGCATTAAACTAATATGAAAGAAAAAGTTGGACAGTTTAAGAAAAACTAAATGGTGAAATGGGCTATGGGATTTGATGGCAGAAATGTTGACGTTAAGGGTTGTATGGAATCTCTTCCCCCTTGCTTTTGAAATAGGTTGCATACTGTTATGTATTGAAACTTTCCTTTTGTAGGAACCATAGGATATCTGGATGGTCTTTTATAACCTTTTATTTACTGGAAAGGGTGGAGGTTTTCCTATCACTCTGAATCACTTCCCTTAATTCCAGGGAAATGATGGTGGTTCCTTATAAAAAGAGTGTTAAGCTGATTTGTACCTGCATAAGGTGTTGTGATAAGGAATGTACCCCCCTCTTTGTTAGGTATTGAAGATGGAAAAGTGGTGATTTTTCTAGCAGATGGCTTTCTTGGGGATTCTATGCTGAGGCTCTTTGAGTGTCCTTTCTGACTGCAAATGGCCATTGCAGTTTCCAGCTTTTGATTGCTGAACTGTGAACTTGTATAGTCTTGCTGTGTGAATGCAATACAGGGGAGATTAGTAGGCAATATGATGGTTGTCCCTTCATTGAAAAAATAATTAAAAAGGCAAGATTATGGGAATAAAGTACTAAAATTCTCCTGCTTCTCAGTCTCTTTGTAATTTGTTACTTGAAAGTCCCACTTCTTACTCCCTGTAATTTCCCCTGTTTTATTTTTCCAACTAAACTGAACTGTAAGCAATTTGACTAATATGTATTTGGCATAGAGAAATGTTAGTAGCTGTCATTTATGAGCGGTATAGCATGAGGTATATGCTTCCCTGATAACATCTGCCTTTTTCTGTGAAGTGTTTATAACCTGGACAGACCAGAAAAATGTAGGCTAGGTTAAAAAGGCCTGCATCTCAAACAGAATAATATCAGTGGTGATGACAAGATAATAGTGTGTCTGACGTTGTTGGTAATTTTTTTACTGGCTAGTAAAATGGAGGAGAAAAAGACAGAGAGGAATGAGGTGTGTGCAGAAGAGGATTAGAGAGATGTGTGTCAGCTAGAGCTGTATATGAAGGGATGGAAATGGAAAGTTTGTAAGACAAGGGTGGGAGAAGTCCAGGAAAAATTGAAAAAGCTGTGTTCAAAAGGTGCAGTGTCTTCCACCAACTGAACTTTTGGACAAACAATGTAGTTTTAAAGCCTCTATTTTGTCTTGGAAGATTTGAACCTTTATCTGGTAAAGGCTTCACAAAACGTACATGTCCTTTACTAACAGATTATATTACTGAGAATTGTCAATAATTCTTGCTCCTTGTGTGACAGTAATGGACTTGTAATAGAAACAGTAAGGTAACCCAGTATAAAATACAGAGGCTTTTTGTCTGTTTAGATTTAGGCCCTAAATCAGTGGAGCATTAGGAAAGCGTAATTTTAAGTGCTTTATGTTCTGGTTTTAACTCAGAAATCAGTTATCTTTACTTAGGTGAAAAAATCTTTGAGGAGTTGCATCTTCTTCCTTTGCTGATGCACTTATTACCATGGGGTATGGAAGGGAATTTAATTTTTTGTTCTTCTCTGTTCTTTTTCAGAAGTAAGAAACTTTTTAGTAAGAAAAAATTGAAAAGAAAACAGAAGACTAAATTAAAAGTGAAAACACGCAACAAGGTAAGTCTGTAACTAACTCGACAAAGTACTGGCTCAAAAATGAAAATAATTTTAGTTGAGAGAAATATAAGGAAAATAATAGACCAGTATTGTCTGTTTACTGTATACTTAATTACTGTGGTACCAGTATTGATCTTATTCAACTGTATGCTGCTATTGTTTAGCATGAAATGATATGAACAACACTTGGTTTTCCAGTTCCGAAATTGTAGGTGTAGCTAAGCATGGTGATGTTGTATTAAAATTTGAGATGCATATCCAGCCAAAAATCAGAAACCACTGCTATAGAGAGTTTCATCCATGCTGGCTAAAGGAGGAAGGGAGCATTCAGTGTCCAAGCAATCCAGAGTTACCTTCAGAAATTCCTCTAAGTATTATCTGTTTCTACTGTTATTTTCTTCCTCTGTATCCCCTGCATCCATGACTAGAAATGCTTGGCAGCAATATAATGAACTTGATAAAAATGTTTAAATCTTAACTGTTGCAGAGAAAAAATGGAGACAGAACTAGCAATATTTTAAAATAATATTCAGCATTAGTTCTTAGAGCTATGATTTCTCTATCTTGGAGGGATTTTTTATGAAAATTCACTGAGGGAACAGAGGCTTCATCCTAGGTTCCCACTGTAGCCAGTAAAGAGAAATTAACTCACTTCTGCAATGGTTCTGAAGGACAAAAACACTGAAATAGTGAGAACACTTTCAGTTAAATGTCCTTATAATACAAATACATCGTAGGTCAAATTGGCCATCTTATCCCTATTTGCCAAACTTCATGTAGTTACTCTATCTCAAGACAGATGACTTTGGGAGGGTGAAACAAGCCCTGTATCTCTTCATTTGGTGTTGCCTTTTTGGATGCTTACCAGGTAGTTCTGCTTATCTCAACTAGTACAGCTCTACAGTATGGTGTAGAAGGGTCTTATCTTCATTTCTGTTCTCAGGACTGTGCAGTGAAATATTTCTGGTCCAAACTAAATTTTTTAGCCCTTTGTTCAGTTTGAAATTTTAGTCGGCTCCCTTCATGATTTTATCAAACCAGCTGTCTACAGAAAACCAAGTTAAAAATATGAAGAAATTTTGCCGGATGTAATTAATCTTTGCATGTTTTGTGCTTTTAAAGTAACTCCTCAGCTTTGATCATTGTTAAGAGAGTGTCATCTTTCTGGAGAGTGGTGCCACAGTTGCACTGCCAAGTAGGAATCTAAATCTAGAGCTGTGGTTTGTCATAGGCTTGACAGTAAAATGTGCTTTTTAGAGTTAGTTGTATGGGATAGATGGACTGGCAGGATACCTTCTGAATGTATAAAGACTATGTAAGCATGTTAAAGACTTGCTCTTGTCAGTAATTACATGTTTGGTTCTAACTGATCATATTTGCACTTCGTGCTTATGCAGGAATGTTTCCAAGTTTTTATTTGGTTGAATTTTAAATATCTTCTGCTTGAAGCATTAAGTGAGTTTTATTTGTCTTTGAAAGGCATAATGGGATTTTGCTCGTCTCTTATTGATGCCTTTATTCTAGACAGTCTTCGAGGTGGGCCAGGATTGACCAGCAGAGCATTGGGATTTGTTCTGAGGCACTGAGCTACAGAAAAGCACTCCAGCTTATTCCTGTGAGATAGCAGGAAATTGTGTATTTCCTGAAAAATGTGGCTGAAAGGGGAAATACAAAATCAGTTTCATATCTTTAGGTTATCAGACTTTGTTTACTGACAAAGTGGGATGATTTTTGTTTTTTGTGGTTTCTTTGGTGGTTTTTTTTGTTGGTTTGTTGTTTCTTCCCGCACGCTTTTCGGTAGACCTCCATGAAGCATAAGCACAATGAGGCACTGGAACATCTGATAGCAGATGTATTGTCAAGAATATGCGAATGTCCATTTGAAGCTTTATAATAGAGCATATTGAAAAGACCATCACTATTGCATATCCTGAAAGGGGAGCTTGTGTGCATTAGTTTATCTTCTAAGAACTAGAGTATTTTGGTCTGACTGGCCATGGGAACTTCCTCTTAATAGGGTTGATAGAGGCGAGAATGGCTTTAAATTAAGAATAAACAGAAGAACACGCCTTTCCCCCGCCCTCCCCCAGTTTGGTTGTTTATACTCTGCACTTGCTCAAACTGGTAATTCAGTAATTTAAGAGGCAAGAACATAAATAAGCCATTGTTGAGCAGCAACTGGAAGAAAATTACTTCCACCATTTGAGCATTAATTGTTAGAAAACTTTTATAGTAAAACATTAATAGGCATTTACTGCAGTGGTTTGAGCCACTTTCTGTTTCTGAGCAGAGGTCATGTTTTGATCACTAGTACTTGAACTGTTTTAACTTTTGATTTTGTGTTTTAAAACCTTTTTAAAAAAAAAGGTATAAAAGTGAATACATGTGAATACAGAGTGCTTTGGGTTTAGAAAATCTTTACCGAATGGAATGACTTTCAAGCAAAAGACATATAAGTGATTATTAGATGTGAGTGTAGCACCTTGGATTCTTTTTCCTGCTTTACCCCCATTTTTTTTTCTAGGCAGCAATTATCGCTAGAAAATTGTAGGCTGTGTAACTTAACTCTATAAATATTTCTGCTTTCCCTCCCCTCTCCCGTTTTCACCCTCTAGAATTGTCCCATTTTACTGGTAACTCACTGCTGTGCTACTTAGGACATGTAGCTGAGAGAATGGATGGAAAGACAGAGTTCACTGTCTTCTGTTCTCATAACATTACTTGAACACTGAAAAATTGGGAGCCTGCCGAAGACAGATAATATACTTCCCATGATTAGCATATACCTGTTTTAGTTTGTGCAAAACACTTAAATTGTGACTTGCTTAGCTTTGTACAAATGGAAGAAATAAAAAAACCTTTGGTAGAAACAAGTCAGGCAGCAGACAAATTTAGGGTAAACTAAGGAGTAGATGTGTATGGTGTATCAACTGGGAAAAATGTTTCACATTAAAAACACACATAGCTTCTGTGATAATTTGGCAGTATTTTTATTGGCTTTTGTATTATTTGGTGTTTCAACCTCAAGAGGGCATCCCTTTCTAAGAGATGTTTGAGCTGTTCAGAGAATTTGGTGAGGTTCTATGCTCAGTGTTATGCTCAGGATAGATCAGATCGTTACTGTACCCTTACTTACCTCTAATAACTGATGGACTTTCCTGTCCTAGACTATAGTCTATTTTGATCGCATTTGAGAATAAACAATTATTGTGGTCACCTGGTTTTAAGAGTAAGGAAATAATTTGGCCAGAAAATAAGCAACCTATGGCTTTCATCTTTTGGGAAAACAGTTTGTTGAGGTGTGAGACACGTGTGAAGGAGACCAAAGAGTGATGCATTTCCCACTGATTTCCTGGAGTCTACTGGAACATTACAAAAGGCGGATTAAGAGAAGAGCCCTTGTGTACCAGGTGGCTTGGTTTTATGAACCAAGCATGTACAGTTTAACATTATGTGATTCTGTGAATTTCAAAATTATTCTTAAGGGATATTGGTAGGATTGCTACTGTATTTATCAAGTGTATAACAATGGAATGTTTGTACAGTTTATTTGAAAAAAAAGCACAGTTCTTGGAGAATAACTTATTGTGGAGGTGTGAACTAAGAAATGTGAACTGTAGCTTAAGATCATAGCTAGGAGTTAAACTCTAGTTCTGAGTCATACATGCTAAATCCTATGCTGTTTAGATAGAGCAGGGTTTTCTGGACAAAGCTGTAGTATTCTTCTGTCAGTAACAATAGTTTCAGTCTGTTGAAGAAGAGAAAGATGGTTGAAGTGCTCACTGTCTTAAAAGCTAAAGCATTAGGTAGGGGGTGTTTTAATAGCTGTAAAGTGTTGAGAGTAAAGGAGGAGGAGTTTTCTGATAGTTTATTATTAATAGGCAAGGAAACATACATTGATATTTTATCTAGTGCTGTAATGTCTAAAATTATCGCACTGGTTAGACAATTTGGTCAACCTATTTCAAAGGATGATGTGAGCTACAGAACTTGGGCTGTACAGGAACAAAGGCTAAACTAAACTCCTGACAGAAAAAGAACTGTAATGGAACCTTCACAGATATTATTATTACAATACATAGTATTAATTACATAAGTGAACTTCAGTTAGAGGTATTTCAGATGATCCAGATACTTTTCCTGTAACTGTCAATAAACTGGAAAGTGCATAGTAAACTGAGTAAATTTTTTTTTTAAGCCTGTGTAGTTCAACTGAGTTAGCTTTAAAGCTGAAAGCTGATACTGTTTCCTTTAACAGCAGCTGCAAAAACTCTGGGGGTATGTGGATGGATATCTGACATACAGAAGGGTCATATGTTATAAACGTTTAGTTTTCTGCTGCCAAATATGTTTTAAAGTATGTAGTAGCTCATTATCATTGGTATCAGTCCAAATCTATTTTGATGCAGTTTGATACCAGAGTAACATAGGAGGTTCTGTCTTGAATTCTTGTATTGACTAATATTGTGAGGTTTTAACAGCAGCTGTATTGCTTTGAAGGTGGTAATTTTGAATGAAGACTTAATGCTTTTTTTTCAGTCCCTGACAGAAGTTCTGTTGTGCTAAAAAAAAATCCAGAACAAAGCCCCAGACTTTCAGCATGCATGTACAGAACATTTTTTCCAGCTTTTAGNTTCTTTTTCTGTAACTGTCAAAAAACTGGAAAGTGCATAGTAAACTGAGTAAATTTTTTTTTTTAAGCCTGTGTAGTTCAACTGAGTTAGCTTTAAAGCTGAAAGCTGATACTGTTTCCTTTAACAGCAGCTGCAAAAACTCTGGGGGTATGTGGATGGATATCTGACATACAGAAGGGTCATATGTTATAAACGTTTAGTTTTCTGCTGCCAAATATGTTTTAAAGTATGTAGTAGCTCATTATCATTGGTATCAGTCCAAATCTATTTTGATGCAGTTACCGGAGTAACATAGGAGGCTCTGTCTTGAATTCTTGTATTGACTGATATTGTGAGGTTTTAACAGCAGCTGTATTACTTTGAAGGTGCTAATTTTGAATGAAGACTTAATGCTTTTTTTTCAGTCCCTGACAGCAGAAATTCTGTTGTGCTAAAAAAAAATCCAGAACAAAGCCCCAGACTTTCAGCATGCATGTACAGAATGTTTGTTCCAGCTTTTAGGGTTCCCCTCTGCCCTCCCAATCATCTGTATTTTGTACTTACTGATAACACCAACATGAACAAGAAAAAAATACCACACTACTGGATTTACTACACTGGAAACCTAGTTGTTCTCTCCTTATGTAGTCTCTTTACCCCATGTTTAGTTATTATAGGGTATTGCTTCCTCCCATATACCTTTTTATTTCATATCCTGTGCTCAAGCCAGTCTGGTCTTTGGAGTAAACAACCTAAGATGAAGTATAAACCTGCCTGGGGAGTTGTTGGTTTTTTGTGTTGTTTTATTTTTTTTTTTCAGCTGTGGATTCTTTTTTGTTTGTCTCCCATTCCTCCTGGCACATCTTAATGTTGAAGAGAGGGAGAGCATGGGGGAGAATTTAAAGTATGTTTTTCGAAAAATGCTTTTTCTTTATTTTTTTTCCAAGTCTAATGACAGCTTCATGGAGACTCTTCTGTGTCTTCACAGCAGCTGACAGTAATGTACCAGTAATAGGTACCATGGAAAAGTGGTACTGATAGGGTAGGTCATGGGTTGTGATGTTTTTTCGAAACCATTTTCCAAATCTTACTTAGTGGCTCAGGGCTTCTGAAAGCCAGATACAGTTCTGTTACTTCTTAGGCCTTTTGTGAATTACCTTCTTTTTTGTATTCTGTAGTTTGTGCATTGGGTTTTTATTCCTTATCTAGTTGGCCCAGACTAATGAGATTATTGAGATTACCTATATTTAACAAAGCTCAAAACTTCTAATTAACTTAAAATTTTATTTTTCAGACTGAAAACCTAGAGAGTACAATAACCATCCCGGATATCAGATTACATAGCAACCCTTCAGCTTTTAATGTTTACTGCAATGTTCGCCATTGTGTATTGGAGTGGCAAAAAAAGGAAGCATCTGTATCTTTGGCTTCAAAGAACAGTGTACAGAGTGGAGATTCGGACAGTGATGAAGAGGAGGAATCCAAAGAGCCGCCTATTAAACTTCCAAAGGCAAGTTACTGGATGCTGTTTTAAAGTGTGTTCTGTGTGTGATCTAAAGTTGGTATATTCTTTGTGAGTAAGGAAGAACAGCATTTAAGTCCACTGTTCAGAAAATAGCTGTAGTTTTATTTGCTGTCCATCTCGTCCACAATTAGGAAGATGTGTATGTATCTGCCCAAGAATTAATTTTGAAGTCATTTAAATATTTGACTCACCCTTGTTTTTAAGTACTGGTACAGGAAAGTAACTTAGAGACTCAAAAGTCTACACAGAACACAGGGAAGACAGCTCATATATGAATCTGTTAGCTTTACCACCAAAAAAAGAATAAACATTTCTGGTATTGAAATCAAGTTATTGGAGTGGTTTTGAAGATGATTTGCCAGTTATACCTGTAATTGCAGTAACTATAATTTATTCTTGCCATCTTACCTTTTTAATCTTTTTCCTCTTTTGGTAGTGTTGTTTGGCACTGATGACTGTAGATCTTCAGATTTATAGCTTGTAGATGTTTTATCTGAAATTTTAAGTTAAAGGTAATGTAATTATTAGCATTTATAAGGAACAGAATGGAGGCTTACTGCGTGGCATGTCTTTTGAATATTGGTGTCTGTCCCATGCTTTGAGTATGTTATAGTCTGGTTCTTAGATTTAGTGAACAATATTGAGTTATACTTTGCTTAATATAAAGAATGAAGTTATTGAAGATTCTAAGCATTGTTTGCAATATTTACTGAACTAGTTTTTGAAGGTAATAGTTAGCTTATTAAAAAGAATACTGATATCTTGAGTGTCACAACACGGTGAAAGTTATTAAAAAGAAGTGGTTGCTCAGATTTTTGCTTTCCCAGATCTCCCAGAGCTAAAGGTGAAGCTAGTCCTTGATGAAGTTTTATTTTTCTTTGTGAAAATTCTTCATTAATAAGTTTAAAACATTCTGCTTTTGATACATCTTAGGAATTCTACTCAAGTATCCTTTTCAGTCTTTAAACTTGAGGAAGTCAGGTTTGTTAGAGCTTTTTATTTAGAGTATTTTTTGTAATTAGAAGTTGTCCTATGCATTTTTTATAATAACAATGAGAACAATTGGTTTTAACAAATATTGAAAAAACCAGGTAGAATTTGCTGGTCTTCATACATTAGTACAATACAGTATATACTGGTTGTGTTAGGTCGATTTAGTAACTCTTTGATAGCTTTATGCTTCAGGATTTATGTGAAATATTTGCCTTTGCTGATGTATTGTAGTTCCTTATTTCAAGTAGAAAGAATCCCTTTTTACTGGCAGGCACTAAATTAGTAAGGCAGATTGTGTTCCATTGCTTTGATTTGCAGTTGCTCCCCCCTCTGTGTTAAAATTAATGTTGTGTTATGGGTGGTCCTCAAGACCACCCATAGGAGGAAATGTTGGATTAAGGTGGATTAAGGTTTAGATAATTATCTTACGCCGAATTTTAAAAAATGAAGTTTTAACAAAACATTAAAGTAATTTCTTTCTTTTAGTAACTGACTTTAAGGTGTATTAAAATTTATTAGAAGAATGTTATCTGCGTGAATTATTTTTCATATGCGTGTAATATATATTTAAATTAATGTAGCGAATTAAATATACATTGCTATGATTTCTCAAGTAAATGTAGAAAAATGTGAGTATTGGGCAATTATGAGGGCAGAGAAGATGAATGAAAGAAAGCAGTAGCATAGATAAAGACTTGGCCTTGTTTGGAGGAGTTAATTATGGGTCATTATGTCTGCTTC
Organism: Turnix velox; assembly: GCA_013400935.1. Lineage (NCBI taxonomy): Eukaryota > Metazoa > Chordata > Aves > Charadriiformes > Turnicidae > Turnix > Turnix velox. The sequence continues at coordinate 5,470 of VZTY01030616.1, read as the reverse complement.
CAGGCTGGAATTTCGTGTATCTTTTGGAAGGGTGGCTTAAGCTTTTTGATTTTAAGTCTCAAAAATATTGCAAGAGGAATGAGAGAATGTCTGCATGGAAAGCACCATTAAGTGATGACACAGACTGAGGCTGCCACAGTGATGATTTTGTCTTGGAGAACCTTCAAAGGGTAGTGAAAGCAAGCTTAAGATGTCTTAGGAAGATCTGTTTTTTTCTCATTCAGTCTTTCAGTGCACAGTCAGGAGGAGCTGAGAGACTCAACCACATTAATATAAATTTTCTTTTGAGAGAGTACTTTATTCTGTATCCTGTACCACACTGTAGTTACTCAAATTACTTGTTCTGTGAACATTTGGATATACCTTTATTGATGAAGACACAAAAATATTAACAGATATTGTGAAATATCTGTACTTCCTTAGATCATTGAAGTTGGACTATGTGAAGTTTTTGAACTAATAAAGGAGACGAGATTTTCTCATCCATCCTTGTGTCTCAGGAGCCTACAAGCCCTACTTAATGTGCTCCAGGGCCAGCAACCAGAAGGCCTGCAGTCAGAGCCTCCAGAAGTCCTAGGTAATACCTCATATGTTACTGTGTTTCTATTTATATGCATCTGCTACTGCACTGGTCAGAAGAAAACAGTTCCTAGTGACTATGTGTGATTTGTAATGTGCTTCTCAGCAATCTGACTGTTCTGGGGTGTAAACTTCTGGTGTACATAGCCAGTATTTATTCAGCATTAATCTTTTATAGAATGAGATTGTGGACATTTAAAGGAGTGTGTGTATGTGTATGCACATGTATAGAGATTAATATTGTGTTGCCGTGTAATCACCAAAACATAGTAAACCTTACAAATTGTGATTTGTCTTACTGAGGCTATAAAATATCTGATCTTTCTGGAAAGAAGATAATCCTACAGTGAAATTCTCTTTCAATCTGCTGTTGAAATCTATAGCTTAGCCATTTAATGTTGTAATTTACATGAGGCTGCTAAAGACAGTGTCAGACTCCTTGCTTTTATTTCCTTTGGCTATCTGAAAGTTTACTTGAAGACAAATTTTACATTTTATGATATTAAGATAGAAGTTGAACTCTTCATGACTTTGAATGTATGATTATGTCCTTTCAGTTAAAAAGCCAACTACCTTTTGTTAATTTTTATTTTTTACTGGTTTGTATAACTGCAAGGAAGTCTGTGCTGTAGTATGTTCTTTAAAAAGTAATTTCCTAAGACTTTGTATGCATATTTTCCAATGTTATGGCTCAGTGGTAGTATGTTGGAAAAGGTGATAGTAATTTGATACAGAAAGCTTTTAGTTTGTATTTAGGGAAAGACTTATGAAAAACTACAGAGATTACTTTGTTTAGATTACTTAGTGTAATATTGTGTAGCATAAAAAAACTGAGGTGGATTTCTGTTAACACCCTGATGGTTACAGATTTTCAGCAGCTAAACAGTGCTTTAAAAGGGGCATACAATCAAAATAATTTTCAAGCTTTAATTCGAAATGCTCCTTTCTGAGAAATGGAATGTGTTTCTACATCTACTTGGGTAATGGTCATAAAGATTAGACAAGGTTGATCAAGACCTACACATAATCTCAGTGATGAGGTAGGCTTGAGGTAAAGTAACTCCTTGCAGACCATTTTTTGGTTTTATGTTCCACTGTAACAGAAGGACTTTGATTTCTTGTTCTCTGGCCATTATTAAGATTTTATGTTTTCTGGCTGAAGAAGGATGAAATGTTGTAGGCCTATTTAAGTAGCACTTTCTGTCTGAAGACAGAGTTGAACTTAATGACTGAGAAAGATAGGTAATGTATTTTGTAAGTTAAATTTCCAATTGATTGGTAAATTGCTTGCTACGATTTTGCAATGTGTAACTTCTGCGTTTTATCTGCAGAATCCCTGTTCCAGCTTCTTCTGGAGATAACTGTCCGCAGCACAGGGATGAATGACAGTACAGGACAGTCCCTGACAGCACTTTCCTGCGCTTGCCTCTTCAGTTTGGTAGCTGCGTGGGGAGAGACGGGAAGAACATTGCAAGCAATCTCCGCCATCCTCACCAATAATGGCAGCCATGCTTGTCAGACTATTCAGGTCTTGCACCAAAACATCTCTGTATTTGGGAATGTAAATGATGTGTACATGAGAGGATCTATTGTGTGAATTCAGTTAACTTATTTCCTTTGCTATTTTGGATATGGGAGTAGCTGCTTTTTTTCTCATGAGTTGCAGAGAGAAAAGAAGATACTGCATTTAAATGTAATCCTGTTTTTCTTTCACTGTTTCCCTTACTGTTTAGGTGCCAACCATTTTAAATTCTCTTCAGCGGAGTGTGCAGGCAGTTCTGGTGGGCAAAATCCAAATCCAGGACTGGTTCAGTAATGGGATAAAGAAGGCAGCCTTGATGCACAAATGGCCATTGAAAGACATATGTGTAGATGAAGATGACCAGTGCCTACTTCAGAGTGATGGTTTTTTCCTCTATCTCTTATGTAAAGATGGACTGTACAAAATTGGCTCTGGATATAGTGGCACAGTGAGGGTAATGGGATTTCTTCATCTCTGGTGAAAGTAGTTAATTTTTTAGCTTTTATGATGTTCTCTTTCCATTGGGAATCATTTGTAGCTTACTGATGATCAGTTTTTTTGCAACTTGTCTAAATTTTTTTATCGTTTCTATGAGAGTTTCACATAATTTTCATACAATTTTAATTTCTCAATGTAGTCAAAACCATCTTTATTTAATTACAAATAATTGTGTGTGAAATGTTCACTCTGATATTTGTTAAGAGATTGGGGTTTTTTTGCTTTTCAGGGCCATATATACAATTCTACATCCCGCATCAAAAACAGAAAGGAAAAGAAGTCTTGGTTAGGCTATGCTCAGGTAGGTAAATATTTACAATATAAAACATACATCTTGTCCTTCATAATTTAAGTAGGCTTAGGGTATGCTTACATGTTTATTGTATCACTCCTTTTGCTTTAGTTATAAAAATCAGTTTTTTGGTACTGACTTATAAATTGTGGTACTATTGTATAAAAAGGAGTAGGAAAAAGTTACTGATATGTTTTGTCACAGTAAAGACTTCTGTTTAAGAAGACCACATAAGTTGACTGTACAATTTGAAAATACAGTGGTTTAACACAAACTTAGGAATTGTATAGTCAGTTGATGGTGTTACAAAGTTGACTATATTTGGATGTTGTATTGTTTTATTTGGGTTTCTGGAATATCAGGCACTTCTTTCTTACATCTTTACTATTCATTATAAAAATAGTTGTGTTTTTATTTTTTCAGAATTCTGTTGTTACCACTGAGCACACTCTCTTTCAAAAACCCGAAATGAAACAAACCAACGCAAACTCCAAACATTAAATTTCTGACAATTAATTTGCTTTTTTTTCTTACTGAGCAATTTTTAGTGTATATTTAAAATTAACTGGGTAATCTTATTATCCCATTGTGAAATTAAATGTACTCCTTGACATGCTTTTGAAATAAAATTGTTAGTTACAATTATATGACCAATTATTACAGTTACTTTATATATGCATGAAATTTGTGTTTGTTAGGTATTAATACTGATAGGTATACTTATCTGTAAAAGAGATAAGAAGTACCCTCAGAATCATTTCCTTTCACGTGCTTGGTTAAGTCAGCTCAAATTCAAGTGATTTGTCATACTTCATCCTGTATAAGTTCCTTAGACTGAAACTTTTCTGTCTGGTTTGTTATTTTTTGTCACGTGAGTTTGTTTTTCCTCATTGCACAGATTGATTTATCCAGGAAAATTCAACTAGTTTAGATGGATAAAAAGAGTAGGTTGGTTCTTTTTGTGTTGCTATTAGATGGCTGTTATTAGGGTTTCTGACTCTTTGACAAATGAAGATGCATTCTGAGGTTAAGTCTTAGTGACCTCCCTGTGAAACGCATCCATCCTTTAGATATGTTGAATCCCCACTTGAGGCCAGCTGTGGTTCCAGCATGTGAAAGCCACTGTCATGTCTCCTGCTACTGATACTGTTTTGTCAGAATCATTATCGAGCTGTTATTTATAATGGGAACCCTCCCATGGGTGAATGCTACTTTGCTTGACCTCAGTCACCTTGAATTTGTATGTTTGTAAGTGTCCTTAAGTAATCTCTTTCCTTTAGTTGCTTTTATAGAAGTGATTTCTGAGTGTAAATCCTTCAAGTGTGTTGTATCTCTATATTGTGCAAATGTGGGGGTTTATGCAACCTGTCTGCGTTAAAATAAAGCAAGACTTACTTGACTGTTTCATAGTGCAATTAAAATTATAGATATAATCAGTAAGCCTCAAATGTGAGTTTTGGTTAGGCAAATCTCTGAAAAGCCTTCTATACTGTTAGTTGAATCAAACTTTTAAAAATATATGTGAGCAGAGAGAAGATACCAATTTGGTGTATCAAAACAAGATTCTTGATGTAGGCTGCTGGCCAGAATAGGAGATTTCTGGAAAGTGCACATAAACAGGCAGACAAAATAGCCACTCCTGAATATCTCTATTCCCCCAGGACTGGCTAGGATCTGTAAGTTGAGCAGTGTAAGAACTCATTGTATGTAGCCTGTAGTTATGGCTGCTGTTGCCAAGGTCATCATATACTTTGTGAAAATTTCTTTAATGAGTAGCTCAGAAAGAGAAAGTGTGGAATCTTCTTAGTGGGAACTCAAACTAGTTAACAATTTTGAAAAACTTTCTCATTTTTTAATGCACATATAAATATTCATTAATGATCACCCTTCTCTATAGGGCTCTGTATGTATTTACTTCCTGGGATTCCTATGAATTGCACTGATTTGGAAAGCAGGGACAGGAACATTACTTTTTGTTATGTCAGAATTTTATTTGTATACATGTGTAGAACAGAATTACTACATGTGGCTTCTGAAGTTGTATACAAGCTTGAACATGCTGATCTACAGAATACAGAAAGTGTAGAAAAAAGGGTTTAAATTTAAGTTTCTATTGCAGAATACGATTATTGGAAAAAAAGTTGATTATCAGAATGGAGCAAATTTCATGTAAAAGATTTCTAAAACTTTAAACAATACCTAGAATGGTGATTGCATTTTTTCACAGTTGACAACTTCTTATAATGCGTTTAAGAATATTTTCACATCAATATATATGCTCTTACTTTTACCAGGGCTATTTATTGTATAGAGATGTGAATAATCACAGTATGACAGCCATAAGAATAAACCCCGAAACTTTGGAACAAGACGGTACAGTTGCTTTGCCAGGTATGAACCTCCAGATATGAGAAGATGGTTATAGTTTACTATTTACATGCTTTGTGCTTTTCCAGGTAAGCAGAAGAGAAATTGAGACAGATTTTGAGATCACAGAGGGTCTGCTTTATTATGACTTCAGTTTGCTGCATTAGAGCAGCTGCAGTGTTTCATTCATAAACCTTGTATCTTACCCCAAC
>VZTY01030615.1:0-20711 GCA_013400935.1 Turnix velox | reverse complement strand
CCTCTACTCGGCACTGGTGAGACCCCACCTGGAGTACTGCGTCCACTCTGAGACATATTTTTATACTCGGCCAAGCTTTAGGAGGTCCTTCAGTCTTGTGCTGTCTTCGGTTTTATAAAGTGTTCCCTCTTTTAACTGGGTTCCTCACTACTGAGTGATGTGCAGAAGCTTGATAGAGTGAAACTTTTAGAGGGGGATAGATTTAGACTAGACAAAAGACAGAAATTATTTACAGTGAGGGTGGTGAAATACTTGAACAGGTTGCCCAGGGAGGCAACCTCTCTGGAGGTGTTCAAGACTAGGCTGGACAGGGCACTGGGCAGCCTGGTCTAGTGGGAGGTGTCCCTCCCTGCCTATGGCAGGGGGGTTGGAACTTTAAGGTGATCTTTAAGGTCCCTTCCAACCCGAACTATTCTATGATTCTATGATTCTATGATTCTATGATTCTATGATTCTTATATTCTATGCTATTATGCAAGCTGTTTGAATATCTCAGTAGGGCTAGAAAAGATGTAATTTCCTCTTTGTCTTGTATTCAGACCTATTCTTGAGGTTTTGTTTAAACCTCACCAAAAGGAATACTTACCAAATCACAGCAAATGGTTTTTCTTATAGTAAGTACCAACATTTGAATTAAGCCACTCATATATGTGTCTATGGCTGAATTAGAATGGATAAATTAGAAGCAGAAATTCAGCCTTTTTTTTTAGATGTATTATGAGAACAAATTCAAATTGCTGTCAGTAAAATATTGCCCATGTTAATAGAAATCCTGTTTAAAAATATCATAGCGTCTTCAGAAATCTTAAGTGTCACATTCACCATAGAGATTCCTGCTCTCAGTTAAAGGAAGGGCATTTCTGCAGGGTCTGGGCATTTCTTCCTTCCCTCCCTTCCCCTTCCTGGCACAGACAGTGACTGTGACCTATCTGCATTTTGCAGCCTGTGACACCAGCAAGGGATGAAACTCCTTGTCCTCTATTCTCTCCAGATTGCCACTAGAAACAAATATGTACAGGAGGACAAAGTGCCATCTGCTGTGGCTCTCAAGGTGACATCACTTATATGAACCCCTGCTGCCACCAGTTGTGCCTGGGCTGCATCTTGCTGTGGGCTCCTTCTGCTGTCAGAATGTCTACACCATCATTATGAGGTCAGAGGAAGATTTTTTTGAGAGTTGATGGGAAAGGAACAAACTGGAGTTCAACAGAGGCAAGTACAGGTTCCTTTACCTGCACCAGTACAGGTTTGGGACTGGCATGCTGGAAAGCAGCTCTGCAGAGAAGGACCTGGAAATCCTGGTGATCAAGTGAGGCAGCCATATGCCCTCATGGCCAAGAAGTTGTGTAGTATCGTGGGATGCATTAAAAAGTGCTCTGTCCTTCTACTGTCACTTCTGATGAGGCCATCTGAAGTACCGTGTCCAGTTCTGATCTCCCCAGTTCAAGAATGGGGAAATAGTGGAGAGAATCCATCAGAGTGCTGATGATCAAGGCACTGGAGCATCTTTCTTTTAAAAGATGGTCAAGAGACCTGCGCCTGTTTAACTTTGAGAAGACTGAGAGGGGATCTCATCAATTCTTGGAAACAATGAAAGGAGAGAGGAGAGATGTTGAGAGGATGGGGCTGGGTGACAGGACAAGATGAAGGGTGATAGACACAGTGGAAAAATAGGAAATTCTGTTTCAACTTCTTTACATTAAAAGTGAAGAGCACTGGAACAGGATGCTCAGAGAGACTGCAAAGTTTCCTTCTGTGAAGATAGTAAAAATCCTCTGGGGGGTTAACCTGCTCTGAACTTGCTCTGGAAGAGAGTTGGACTATATGATCTCTGAAGGTCTCTTCCAACCCCCTTTCAGCAAAATTTTGAACTTAGGTGATGCATCCAGAGTAACCCAAATACATAGCAAGCACTGTGTCTTCTACATCTTAGTCACAAACTTTAACTAGAAAATTAATCTTCCCATTTTCAGTGGAGCTGAGACAAATGTATAGAATGATTTAGGCTGGAAGAGACCATAAAAATCACCAGATTCCACTCCTTCTACAATGGGAAGGAACATCTTCGACTTGACCAGGTTGCTGAAAGCCTCAAATAGCCTTGTCTTGAGTGCGTCCAGAGATGCAGCATCCACAGCTTCCGTGGACAACTTGTTCCTGTGCATCACTACCCTTTCTAATTTATCTTATCTAACATATAGCTACCCTCTTCTAGTTTTTTTCAGCCACTACCCACTGTGCTGGCACTACATGTCTTTGTGAAGTCTACTTGTAGCTTTCCTGCAGGCTCCCTTCAGGGCAGGGCCATTATAATAAAGGTCACTGAAGCCTTCTATTCTCTGTGCTGAACAGCCCCAATGCTCTCAGCTTGCCTTTATTACAAAGATACTTCAGTCCTCTGGACACCTTCATTAAGACCCTCCTCTGGACCTGTACCAAGGAATGCTCAACAAGGACTGCTTCCTTGTGTTGAGGACTCCAATGTTGAGAGAGCAGAGCTACCAGTCTAATTCCACTAGACTGGAATAGATGGGCGGAATCTACTAACCATGCTGTCAGTGCTTCTTCTGATGGAGAACAAGATGTGGTTAGCCTTCTGGACTGTGAAACCTGTTTCTGTTGAACTTCTCATCAGCCACAACCCGCAAATCCTGTTCCTCTCGGGTAGTTACCAACAGAGATATTGAACAACGCCAGTCCTGGCACCAGCTGCTGAGGAACACTACTCAATTGGACTACTCAATTGGTCCTCAATTGGACATAGAGCCATTGACTACAACTCTGAGTGTGAGCATTCAGCTTATGCCCTATCCACCAACAATAAAGAGAGAAAAGATGTGGTGGGAGGGTTGGGTGTTTTTTGTGTTTTTTTTTATTTGGTTTTTTTTTTTTTTAGCATCAGTTTGAACAAGATCACAAAATCACAGAATGTCAAGGGAATGGAAGGGGCCTCAGGAGATCATCTAGTTCAATCTCCCTGCTGGATGAGGAACACCCAGACCAGGTCACACATCAAGGAGTCCAGATGGGATTTGAATGTCTCCAGGAAAGTATTTTTGATAAAGAACATGAAAGATACTAAAACCCCATGTTTTTTAGGATTATTGTGAGAAAATGGAGCAGCTTTTACATCCAGAGCTATTCAAGAGTTTGCTTTTACCTGGCAACATGCCTTTGAGCATTTGCATAAGGCTTTGACCTGGATGTCTGTATAGGACACAGGGGACAGTGTACCTGGACATTAAGTGTTCTGTGTTTGTTTTCTCAGCTGCTTACTTTGCATTGTAACATGCTGTTGTTTTCCCATATAATTCCCAACTTGCAGGCACACACTGCGTCCTGTCTGCAAGTGTCACCAAATATTTGTTCATAACCTTCTATAAAACTGCACTTGCCCAACTTTTGTGAAAGACCAGTTTCCTTATGCTGCTAGCTCTGATAAATAATGATGCTCCCTTTGAAATTCCCTTCATCTCTTTCTCTTAAAGATTTAGTTAGATAAAAGAGTGTCAAGAGGTTAAACGTATCCCAGGATATGATGATTTTTAATGGGGAGCTATAGTGTAAATTTTCCATTGGCAAGTTCTTTGAGCTCCCTGGAGACACTTTCCTCCAGCATCTAGCAGTCTGAAGACCAGAGGGGAATGTTCCTTGAGAAAGTAAAGATATTAGGAAATTAGATGAACATTATCCAAGTTACAGAATTCACAATGTGTTACATTCTTGCTACATCTTATGAGTGCTGTGAGGTATGTGAAGGCCTTGATAACAAATGCAAGGCTGTTTCAAAGAGATTAGGCTGAATTAAAAAAAATACTTCCATGAGAATATACATTTGCCCACTGCGAAAAATGAGATACTAGAAAGAGACAGCAAATTATGACAAACTGAGACTCCTTAGATGAAATGAATGACAAAATTAGTAAATTCCCTCCATTAACTCACCTGTTTAAGAGGGGTGCACCTAAGTCAAATATAAATTGCCAAGCCATAGTAATAAAGAAATAGGAATTCCTGTGCTAGGGGTGTGTGTCACCTCATGGCAAATTTAAATACATGAGCACTAAGTAGGGCAGGGGCAGGTTAACAGAAAAGGCAGAGAAAGCAAGTCTACATTTCTCTCTTTCATGTGGTAAAAAATGATCAAATTGGAAGGAATGTATCGTGTGGGAGTAAGGGAAAATGATATCATAGCAAAAAGAAATGCACTGCAAAAGAGAAAAGCAGCTACAAAGAAATAAGTCATCTAATTACCTTTTCCTTTCAATTTTTGGATCACTCCTCTTTGAGGCATTTTGACCTTGCAAGAGAGATTAGAAATGAGCTGGAAGGGAAAAGTTAACTGGTGTTCTGACAAGGGGAATTTCCAAAGCTCTTAGCAGTCACCCAAGTTTCTTTCTGATGACAGTAGTGATACCTGACTGTGCAGTATATATCGTGAACACAAGGTTGATTGGGAAGTCATCAATATCGCCATGTGCTGCAAAGAAGAAACTTTGGAAGGAGATTGCTCATGGATGGGAGAACTATAGCAAACTGGAAAAAACACGAACCCTGTTGTGCAGGTTGTATGGAGTAACTTTCTATCCTCAGATCTGTGTTTTTATAACAACTGCAATGCTCTTACTTATTTGCAGATAAAGCAAAAACATTTTACTGGTTGCAGACTGGGAAAATTACCCTTGTAGGAAATTATTTATATTTTAGCCAATACTTGCAAAATAGGTAAAGGAACTATTGTGGCAAGGCTACATCAGGAGTAAAGGATCCCTGTCTTCTATTAGATCTTGTCCAACAACTTGTTTCAGCCATCATCACTACCTTACATTTACCAGTGGCTCAGTTTCTTATAGAAGAATAAATTTACCAATTAAGAAAAGGTGAGATTTTCACAGCATTATAGTAGTACTTTCAGCCTTTGCTGCAGGATGCCATGGCAGGATGCTGGACCACTTCTCCAGGTGAGGACAGGTTGAGGCTGTTCAGCTTGTTCAGAGAGGAGAACAGAAGGCTGCAGGGTGGCCTCACAGTCACCTCCCAGTACCTGAAAAATGCAAATTGGAAGAAGGTAGATTCAGGCTAGATGTAATAAAAAGATTCTTTACTGTGAGGGTGGTGAGGCACTGGAACAATTTGATGGAGATTTTGGATGCCTCCTCCCTGGAGGTATTTAAGTCCAGGATTAAGATGAGGTATTGAGAAACCTGGTCCGGTGGGAGGTGTCCTTGCCCATGGCAGGGGGGTTGGAACTGGAGGATCTTTAAGGTCCCTTCCAACCCAAACCGTTCTATGATTCTATAAAGTGGCTACAGGAAAGCTGGGGAAGGGCTGTTTGACAGGGCATGGACCAAAAGGATGAGGTGCAATGGTTTAAACAAGAGCAGAGCAGTGTTAGATGAGATGTGAGGAAGAAGTTCTTCCCCATGAGGGTGGAGTGACACTGGAAGAGGTGGCCCAGAGAGGTGATGGACACCCCATCAATGCGTGGAGGCATTCAAAGCTGAGGCTCTGAGCAACCTGATCTAGTGCAGAATGTCCCTGCTCACTGCAGAGGGTTGGTCTCGATTGTCATTGAAGGTCACTTCCAACCCTATGATTCTGTGATTATCTCACCCTGTGGCTATCTTACCACATTAGCTGAAGGTTTGACTCGGGCTCTCAGCTCCAACCCACTCCTTATGCTTTGCTCCAGCACTAGTATTATGCATTTGGCTTCAGACCTGAGGTTTGTCTCACATTTGAGTTGCAGAGAGGGAGTGAAGCCATGGCTGCAGATAGCATGAAGGTAGGTTTTCTTTTTAAATGCCTCACTTGGCTTCCATCAAGCCCAGTTTGACAAACTTTAGAAAGCTCAAGTATCCTTTTATTGTCAGTTGGTGCAACATTCTCTATAAATCACTCCCCATAGAGAAAACTGATGTCAGCCCTTTGGTGTGGACTTGTAACCTATGTAAGCTATGGGGTTGCGGCTGCCTGTCCAGAAGTGCAGTGATTTTTCAGGAGTAATAGAACCATAGGATAGTTTGGGTTGGAAACGACCTTAAAGATCATTAAGTTCCAGCCTCCCTACCTCTCAGTAACAACAGGCCAAAGGCAGGGACAACATCCACTAGATCAGGTTGCTCAGTGCCTCATCCAGCCTGGCCTTAAACAACTCCAGAGAGGGGGCATCTATAACCTCTCTGGGCAACATGTTCCACTGTCTCCCAGGCTGCTCTTGAAAACAAGGAGGAGTGCTGTGGGGTGATGCTGTGCATATGCAGAAACCATGTGTTTTTTCCACTGCCAGAAGGTTGCGTATGCTTTGCTTAGAAGCTTCCTGGCACCAGCTCAGTGTCTGCACTGAACTTTCAGCTCGATGGACTGGGTCTAATGGCCTGCGATTTAATTTTACTGCAGATTAAATATTGACATCCAAGAAGTGTTACTCTCTGCTGACACCTTGATAAATGTTTATGGCTTGATGTGTGGAACATAAGATCGACTGTCTTTCTTAACATTACTTTGAAGAAGATTATGGTGAGCAGCATATTACTATGAATGCTGCCACATTGTGCTGCTAATTAGATGTGGAAATTGCAATGGCTTCTGTGATGCATATAATTAATTTGCACGCCTTTCAGTGCTTTTGTGGAACAGATATCCTGCTGAGACGAAGCCATTAGCTCAAAATACAGCACAAAATATCTAGTTCTATTTTTCATTTCACAGTATTGAAAGCTAATCTGGCACCTTTGCATCACATTGAAAAAAGTATATCACAGACTCATTTTGCTGGATTAAATAACAAATCCAACCCTTGGCATGAATGTGTGGACTCACTGTAAAAATTAACATTCTGTCAGTTGCAGTGGTGTTATGTAGATGGTTATATCAATGTCAAATGCAGCTAAAAGATCAGAGAGCAACTTCCCATATGAGGAACAATAACAAGGAAACAAGTGTCCATGTTTGCTCAATGAAACAGTACCATTCCCACATGACATCTTTACCACTGTCAAGTCTTAGCTGTGAATGATTTCAGCTTTACCCAGGAAAGTTTGTTTTCCACAGTTGCCATGCTATTTATTCCACATTAATTGCCACAATTACATATGGATGCTCATCAGCATCCATGCTTTTAACTACATGTGGATCATGCCATTAATTCACATCAGAAGTTGAAGTATGTAACTTTCAGTATGTTTTTTTTTCCTAAATGATTTCATGGAGGTAAAACAATTTCCAGGTTTTCAGCTAGGCAGCAGTTGCTGCACTTCAAACCTTTGGTCTGCCAGCAAGGGAGGGACACCTACCTGTAGCTCACTGGGATGTGGTGGCAATCCTGATTTCCACCAGTTATCTTGCATTATGCAGAGCTGATTCTTTCCTAGTTCTTGCAGCCCTGCCTAATTTGTCATGTGCATGACTACAAACAATTGGAACAGACAGCAGAACTAAAGCCTACTCATGGCAATGCTGCCAAATAGAAATGGTTTACTTCACTACACTTGCCATTTACACCACATACAGCAGTTGAGAGTAATGCCAGTTTTTGGAAATACCAGAACAGCTGGACAGCCCAGTCCATTCAACATTCAGACTCCAAGTATCTCTTGCTATGGCAGCTGGAGGCCAAGGCAGAGAGCATTAGAGAGCGCACTTTTGTGAGGAAACTGCCTTCTTTTCCCAGCAGCTAGTATTTCTTCATTGCAACAGATGGTGTTTTTTCCAAGTTTGATAACAAGAATGAACACTAATCTTGATCATAGCAAGCTGTCCCAGCTCCCCAAGGGACAGTCCTGAAGCTGTTAGTTTGCCTCTCAGTAACAACAGGCTTGCAACCCACACAGCTTTGCTGGGAAGCACTGTTTGCATGTGGAGACAATTTCATAATCATAATAATTTAGATTGGAAGGGATCTTTCAGTTCATCACATCCAAACCCCAGCCTAACTCTGACAGGCCTCCTACCTGGACAGGGATGTGAACCCTTGACCCTCAGATTAGGCATCTGATGCTCTTCCAACTGAGTCACACATTTCAGTTGATGGTTGTAATGTGGTGTGACTAAGAACTTCCTAGTCTGAGGGCTGGGAATTTGTGGTTTAGTGGGCAGTGGGTCTGTGCATGTGTCAGCTTTTTTTCAATTAAAGATCATGCAGGATTGGGGACTGGTGAAAACTTCTACATCTGCTCCACTTCAGGTGTTCCGTCAGTGACCACCACCATTGCTTATATTTCTATTAATAAGTAATGTCTACCAATGCTTCATCCCTGCCTGCTGGCCTGAAAACTTTTGGGGTGTTCTAGCAGCAGCCCCAGCCTGAAGAAGAGGAGATGAAATATGGTTTGATACATCAAGAAGAACAAGATGCCTTTGCATCTGACTCCTGAAATCCCAGGGGAAAATTCCCTTTCTCAGCACACTGCTTTAGACACAGTAAAGGGCAAAAATACAGTTAGGTGCTGAAGGGTTTTCTGCCTGTGATGACCCGGGACTGTCCTAGTGAGAGTGGTCCCAACCTCATAAAAACTGCTAATTTGGAAAAAGAGTAATTTCTACTTCTTGCAAACAAGGCTGGTGTTCAGGACTGCTCATGAGTTGTGCACTAATTATTCCAATGCGGGTTCACCTCAAGAAGGTGAAGTGGCCTTCACTGTGACTGTGAGGAGTAAGATGGAGACAGGAGTAAAGTGGCAGGAGCTGGGAAAGCATAGTTGTGCCTCCAAGTTCAGCAGTGACCTGAGCTGCCCAACCTTTCTTCCACTGATTCCTCCTAGTTTTCCCCATCTGAAAATTTCCAATAGTCACATGACCTTTCAGGCTTTGGGGTTTAAAGGGTACTGTGCTACAGAAAAGGTGGTTATTTCAGGGCTGTTGATGTCAAATGCCAGCTGCTCAGAGGACACTACTAGAAAACCTGCAAATCCCAAAAGCTGTATTTCTAAGTGTTACATTTTTAATGGTGCGTAGGTGGGGAGAGTGGGAAGGCCAAGGATAACAGGAAACAAGCAAGGTATAGTAGTGGTTTGGGCTTGCAAGAACTAGCTGATGTTATTTGGTGCACATCATTGTGAGATGTGAATGCCAAACTCCTCCTGCTTGTCCACCCATGCCTAATGAGCAGGAGGACAGGAACATGCTAAGTATTAAGCACCTTATTAAATAGTGATGTGGGGACAAAATAGGGCACTTAATCCATTTGCTGCTTTGTTAAGGAGGGCATAAAGTAACAAAGCTAAGACAGCTTTAAGAGGCAAAGCTTGCAGAAAAAAATACTATCTAGCAAAAGATTCACTGCCGAGAGCTCGAATAAAGCTCAAAGGGTTACAGGTTCTGTTAGCCATCTCTTTGCCTTTCTTGTTTGACAGGAAAAATGTGGCATGCTTCTTTCATTTATTGATGCAGCTTTACAGCCATTTGGTCTAATCACAATTACTTCTTGCTCCTCAGAGGCATTCTTCAGCAACAGGAACATATGCACCCAAAACTTTAGGATCAGCTCCATACAAATCTGTCTTTTCACTGTTATTGGGCTTATGAATCTAGGGTGTAATTTCTGGTCTCTTATTTCAGGATTGTCAGTTGAAAGTAGCTTTTTCTGAACTGATTTCCTGACATGAGAGGTTATGAAGGAATTATTTCAAACTGGTCCCCTAAGCAACAAAATAAACTCTTTACTGAAATGTCATCCTCTTATTTATCTTTTGGGAACAGTGACACTTTTTTTGAACTGCTAGTTTCACCACACTTCTAATTTGTGTCTATTTCAAAATATTTGGAGAAAGAAAAGAAGAAAGGCACTGAGGAACGGGTCTGACAAGATTGCACAGGAGATTGCTGCTGAAAATTACTGTTTTTGCAACATGACAAGTGTCTTGGGCATGTGATGACAGTCACAAATGAACACGTTACTCATAATTTCTGAGCTGAACAAAGTAAATAACTGAGCTGAAAAATATTGATGGGTGAGTTCAAGACTTACCCAGATTATTTGCAAATCCTTGTCCTTTAAACAGGCCTTCAGCCTGTAAATGAACAGCAGTACAGTGCACCAAGTCAGGAGCATGAGGGATTAGAATAAGTTCATGCTTTTTCTGTTGGTCCAGAAAATTAAGTGTGCAGATGAATTGCTTAATCTTTTTTATTTGTTTCCTCTTGTCAACATAGTGTTCATACACTGATCATTGTTCGTCAGTATCTTTTTTTGAGGGTCATGATAAAAGCCACACAGTGAGAGCATTGCTGGAGTCTCTGAGGAAGGGCTTTCACTCTAGTGACTTGCCCTAGATAAATATTTCATTCATAGATAGTCAGCGATGCTGTCTTACACCAAGAGGGTACTAGGAAAAATGTGGTGATGAAATAAATAGAAGAAAGTACTAAGAGTTAGCACATAGCTTTGGTTTCAGGGGTCTTAAATTCATTTGCCTTGAATATGTAATTTAGCACGACTGAACACAGTCATGGCTGTCTGATGGGATGCAGGGACAGCTTTTTGCTCCAGGTTTTATCCTGTGTCAGGTAAGAGCATCTGAACCAGGGGAGACCTGGACTTCTATCAGTTTCTTCCAGACTTTGGTGTGCAGAAGAGACCCAGACACAAAAGCCAGATTGGCTTATTGATAGGCATACATTATTAGCTAGATTTAGAAACAGGCTATAAATTGAGGCTTCCAAGATTGCCAGACCTGCACTTTCTTTAGGCTTTGTCTTTTATTCTGTTATGTCTAATTTTGAGATGAAGCCCTAAATTTTCATGGTTCATAGATAACTTATTCTCAGAAGAAGAATGCCAAGTTGACACAGTGCTGGCCTCTCACAGGAGGCTGGTGTTTCATGGAGAGAGGTTTTAGAGAGGGGGAAATCTACAGTATTAGTCTGTCAGGCTCCCAGCAGATATATTCCTTTCCCATTGCAAGAAATATGTATCTGGAATTTCCAGCTGCTCCTCACTTTCTCTGTACCCCATGCCTGATGTATGGAAAGCAAGGAGGAGCAGTACACGAAGGTCAAAAAGCTGACTAAGTTGTCAGTATGGTCCAGTTCATGACCTCTCCTAAGAAGCAGTATATATAATCTCTAGCATAATCTCCACTGAATCCTGCACTTGTGGACTAACATATGGCTTGGTATAAAAGAATAGCAAGCTCAGCAGGCCTATAGCCTACTGACTTACCAGATCATCACATCCTCTTCTTGGTGGGAAGAAGACCCTTTCTAGATGGAAAGGGTTTTTACTCAGAAGGATTGAAGTCTTTATGATTGGCTTCTGTTTGCATAGCCTGGGTCTCTGAGTGGATTTATAGAACAGGTTTCTTTTACTGCTTCAAAACATTGATTGACTTCTCTGGGCTTTTGGTTGTGAAACCGATGAAGAAGGATGAGCATCTTCCCCAAATGAGTTGATGTGCAGTGCCAAATGACATTGCAAGTGCTATCATTTCAAAGAACTTTTCTGGTTCTTTGCTAACTCTTGCCTGCAAGGAAATAGTGAGGTGGGACAAAATTTTTATACTGCTTTTTGTTGGGATATAGAACTATCAAGTTTTGTTAGCAAAAAAAAAAATAGGGCAACTCCTTAATAGGCCTTATGGAATGTTTTCATAACTTGTAAATTGCTGTTATTCAGATTTTAGAGAAAGAGGTACCACCTGCACAACCTGCAGTCATGAAAAAGAAGGTCAGAGGATATTTTGAGACATCACTGTTGCTGGGAAAGGGGACTCAATAGTCCAATGACTTTTAAGCAGGTATTTTTATTGCAGTGCTGGATGTGCAGGGGATTACTCCATCCTTAGGCATGTGCTGAGAAAAAGAGTTTTCAAAATTTATACACATCTAATACTCATATTCAGACATTATCTTATGAAATCTATCTTTTTAATGAATATTCATGAGTTAAATTTTCTCAGATGTCCTCCTCTTGATGTATGCCCATTATCTTGTGGTTGGGGTCTTCTCCACTTGGCACTTGCTTATGGTCCTCTGGTGGTGATCTCTGAGGGTCTTTATTGTTTGTAGGGAAAGCAGTCTTGGCCTGGTTCAAGCTGCCTTAAGGGTCTGCTTTCCTCTTTATCTACTGGCTGGCTATACTTACTATCTCCTTGTTCCTCAAAAATGAGACCCAAGGACTGGGCTAAGCAGTAGTTACATGCCAGTTGCACACCTTAACTAATGTCTAAGAACATCTGCCCCTTCAGTGCCTAACTTTTCAGTTGTTCCTACCCTTTTCAGGGCCTACTTGTTTCAGCTTCGTTTCATCATCCACTGATACCCCTCACTAATCTCTGCAAAGAGCAATTTCACAGGCTCTCTGGGTAAATAAAAATATTTTTTTCCTTAATTTCTTTCCTAGGCTTTTGATGCTCCAGTTTTAATTCCTCATTTCTTTTTCAATAAGCTACATTTTTTTAAGGATGTTTATTGTTTTCACATCAGAAACTGTCTTCTGAGTATAGGAAGACTTCTATCTCAAGCTCCTCTTCCTCTAGATGAAACTACTGAACTTCTTCAGCCATTTATCAGAGGATAAATTTTTCAGAGCAATCCTTATTATGGATTTCCATCAGCAGGTTGACTCCCTTCGGTTCAAAGTGTGTTGAACGGAACTTTACCAATATTGGATAGAAGATAAGCTTTAAGTATCTCATGAGGTCTCATCCTACCTTATCCAATTTGGTAATATCTGCCAACAACTTCAGGATCCTGCTTTGCTGACTGTAGTTACATTTTATTCTGCTATATGCCATAATAGAAAAAAAGTCTTTTGACATGTAACGTGATTATAATAGTAAAGGGATGTCATAAGCACATAATCAAAGGTATCCGATGTATCAATTACAAGAGTTCTGCAGTCTGTTTAATGAGGCAATAATGAGGCTGAAAAGAGTTCATTTTAATGCTGTGTCTGGCATTGAACTAGGCTCAGGAATTCTTCGGCTCCCAGCTTTTTTGATGATGGTGGACTTTACCTTCAAAAATGAGTGTAAAATAACCCCAAATTCACAATCCAGCCACACAAGTAAAGATAGGTCTGGAGGGATTCCTCTGAGTAAAGAGAAATTCATTTGAATTTGAACCAACTGGAGGACTAGGAGGATGTGTCCATCAGGGATGCATTATAGCAGAAAGGAAGGTGCATCTTGAAACTTTGTGATGAGGATTACGACTCCTGTCCCATGGTGTCTATGCAGCTCTCAGTACTGATCAGTTTGCAGTGGATCCAGAACACGAGCTAAGTAGTCGTTGCTCTAAAACTGATGGCTCATTTTAGCCAAATTTCCCAGAAGAACCAGAGCTCTGCTAATTTCAAAATTAATTTCAATCCTATTGCCATATAAAAATATGGAGATTCTTCCCCCCCCCAATTCCCTTTTTTCCTCCCTTTCCTCATCTCTACTTTATTTCTTTGTTATTTCAGAGAAATGAAATTATGAGGTTTCCTTGCAAGAAGCATATAGCTCATATTAAAAAAAAACAAAGCAAAACAAAACAAAACCCAAACCCCCAAAGTCTTACAAAACTGAATAATGAGTGGTGGAATTTTCTCTGCTGCAGCAGGTGAAAATACAGGGAGAAGACCTGCATTTTATGCCTTATTACAGATACAGATCAATGCCAAGCATGATAGAAAGCCAGCAGGGACTCCATTGGTGTGGTAATTTTGCCTCAGAGCTACCTGTGGGAACAACAGGATTTTATTAGCATTGTAAAAGCCACAATGTGCTTCGTGCTTTGGGGTGTGTGTGTGTGTGCATGCACACAAGGTAAAAGTTCGGTGTTGAAGTACTTGTTAACTCTGTTCTCCCTTCATGGAGTGTGAACCTCTTTAAAATACTTGGTACATCTGAATTTGAAGGATGGAAAACCTGAAATAAGTTTTGGTGGTGCATCAAGGGGTCTCTCCATGATCTAAGATTCCCAGTCCCTCCAGCCTTCACAACCATCATCAAGTAGCTTGTGCAACACATCAGTCAATGTCAGCAGTTCCTTTAGCAGCATGGAAATAAAAAAAAATAAAAGGCTGAAAAAAGCCCTTAAAAGGAGTCACACAGAAAAAAATGGGAGTTTCCCAGTAATCTTTGAAACCCAAGCTGGAAGATATAAAAGCATGAAGAGGGATGGATCCACCTCCTCTTTAGCAAGTTTTTTCATGCTGAGAAGATACTACAAGTCTTGAAGAAGGCAGGTGGAGGGATTTTGTAGCAAAATATAGTGACAAGACAAAAGGCAATGGTTTTAAACCAGAGCAGAGCAGGATTACATGAGATATTAGAAAGGAATTATTGTCCATGAGGGTGGTGAGACACTGGCCCAGGTTGCCCAGAGAGATGGTGGAGGTCCTGTTTCTGGATACATTCAAGGCCAGTCTTGCTGAGGCTCTGAGGAACCATCCTAGTGTAGGATGTCCCTGTTTTCTGCTGGAAAGGCTGGACTAGATGACCTTTGAAGCTCCCATCCAACTGTATGATTCTATGATAAAAGGTCTGCCAAGGGCATATTCACTCAGGAATACTTGCTAGAGCTCCCATAGGTGAGGAAAAGATAGATCATTATTTTTTTAAAACCTTTATGTCATGTACTTTGCACATTTGAAAACATGGGGCAAGAAACCTCTTTAAAAAAGGGATTTTAAAAATATTTGTATTTTCCTTTTCTTTTGGTTTTGTATGGCCAGCTGATGAATTTTCAGAAGATGACCTTTGGAGTCTGTAATTCCACTGATTCTGCTGCAGTGGCAGTTATTAGTACTAAGGCAGGGAAAATCATGGTGTCTGTTATATGTGTAAATGTGGACTACAAAAATACACTCTTAAGGAAACTCTAGAGAGCTGCTCAAAAATTTGGTCCTTAAGGTCATCTTTCTATCACTTTCCTTGAAAAAGTGTGGAGTCAACCATGGTGCAACTCAGAAGTCAAAGTGACAGTGGGAAGAACTGACAATGGACCTTAAATGTGATCCATTTCCTAAGAGCTGGTTTATTATTCAGATGACGTTTCTGTCCCAGAATCATCATCTTTGAAGTGCTGTTTTCTGAACAGTGCTTCTGGTGAAAATTGTTTGCGTTATTTCTGAATAATCAGGTCATTTTTTTTTATTCTAAGAAAGAGAAAAAACCCCAGAAGTGTTGAACTTCTATTTATGACATAGTTATTTAAAAACTAATAACTTGAATAGCAAATTTCCATAATACAGCTTATTACAGCCCAGAATATTTTCTTGAAGGGTAACATTGCAATTTTGAGAATTTGTAGCAGCTATGTATAACTTTAACCCTTGACAATGTGATTTTGTACTTGTTTCTTTTCAGCTGATAGTTTTCTGGATGGAGTTAACTCTTTGGTGGCATTATGGCATTGAAACCTACAGCTACAGTAAAAAGTAAAATCTGACACTTTTCGTTCCCCTATTCATCATCTCTTTTCCTATAGGTAGATGCAGGGAGAAAGAGGTGCCAGTTGTATGTGATGAACTTTTCCCTCAGCATTCACTGTTTCGGTACATTTGAGCCTCTTTTATGCCTCCTTGCCTTGCGGCAGGCAATCTTCATCTTCTCAAGTGACACTGGAGGGCCACAAAGATGATCTGAGGGCTGGAGCACCTCTCATATGATGACAGACTGAGAGAGCTGGGGCTGTTCAGCCTGCAGAAGAGAAGGCTGCACCTAGGGAGACCTCAAAGTGGCCTCCCAGTGCCTGAAAGGGCTCCAGGAAAGCTGCGGAGGGGCTGTCTGCCAGGGAATGCAATGATAGCATGAGAGGAAATATTTGAAACTAGAGCAGGGCAAGGTTAGATGAGGGTGGCAAGTCACTGGCTCAGATTTTCCAGAGGGGTGGTGAGGCTCTGAGAAACCTTTTCTAGTGCAGGATGTCCCTACTCACTGCAGATGGGTTGGACTAGATGACCTTTGAAGATCCCTTCCAACTCCATGATTCTGTGATTTGCCTTTGCAATGTTTCTCACGTCCACCATCAGAGCTAATCACAAGTGCTCTGCCAATGCAGGCAGCAGAAATGACTGCTCCTCTTCCCTGCACAACACAGAGCACTCACTTCCCTTTCCAGACACAGGATTTTGCCTGCAGGCTTTTTTCTTGGTGTTGCATTAAAATCATACAATCTAAATGTGTTCCAGTGCTCAGTTTGTGCTGTGTGCACCTATGGCATGAGGTAACAAATGAGAATGGCTTGAGGCTGGTCCTCTTCCTCCTGTGCAGATATTACTTGATTTCTCTTTAGTTACCAGGAGGCAGCAGGATGAAATTAATGACCCTTTGGTCAAGCCACATGGCTTCCGCATGAAGTAGTAGCACTGCCTGCTGTAGCCCATTGGTGAGCACTGAGTGCTTCTTACAGAGTGTTCAGTGTTGGCCTTGTCCTTCAGGTGAGTAAATTCATAGTTGCTTGGTAGCTGGGCACTCTTTTTCCACTCTTCTTGAACTTTATCTTACTTCTGCCTCCTGCTTGTGTCCTTCCTGATGTCTTCCAGGTGTTTGGTAGCAGTCCAGGTAGAAAGTGTCACACAGCTGCTGAATACCGTATTGTTGTTTAACAAAAACTTCTAATTCTTCAGGTTTACCACTCAAGTTCACTCACAAGTTTCAGTAGGAAACTCTTCTTGAAGACATATTCTTTCAATTTCTGTAGGTTAATTTAGGGTTTTTTTTACATGAGGTACTCATGTATCATGACAAAATAATCACTTTAGTGTTAGTTTCTGACTAAAAAAAGCAGCACACTGCAGGAAACATGCAGGATTTTCAGTGCCCCCATGTACTGGTTCTGCTGCTGTCTATCCTGCAATAGTCTTAAAGTATCTTTAAGATTTTCATCGAGCTGCTTCTAGAGTTTTTTAGAATAATGATGAGCAATAATACCGAGTCCTTTTTTCCAGTGAATGTTTCACAAGTAAATTAGGAAGGTGACCATTGTAGATAGATCTTGAAGAATGTTTGAGGCTCTGGAGAAACTTTGTGAGCATGGGAAACAAACAGTTTTGTCCAGAACCTGAAATTTAAGGTCTTTTGATTCAGAGACTAACTGAGGACGTGCTGGTCCTACCACAAATGTATTCTGTTTTCTAAGTCTGTTGTAAAAAAATCTACAAAACCAAAGAAACTGCTTTAAGGGGTTTTTTTTCAGGCATTGGCTGCCTGAAGAAAATGGCCAATGTTCCTGGGGTACCATATAGACACATTTTCCCTCTCAGTATTAAAGGATTTGAACCCATAAGATGAGAGTTTCTTTTGAAAGAAACTCCTACCTTTGGCATCAGGGTTTTAACGTGTCTAAACTTCATCATCTCATAGAACCACGGAGTTGGAAGGAACATTCCAAGGACATCTAGTCCAACCCCCTGCAATGAGCAGGGACATCCTCGACTAGATCAGGCTGCTCAGAGTCTCAGCATGCCTGGTCTTGAATGGTTTCAGGGAGGGGACTGCCACCACCTTTCTGGGAAACCTGTTCTCATGACACCATGTCTTCAGCATGCTACTTGTGATCACAGATACTAATCAAAGGATCACAGAATATCAAGGACTGGAAGGGACCTCAAGAGATCATCTAGTCCAATCCCCCTGCCTGAACAGGAACACCTAGACCAGGTTAAAACCAGGTCTGACCTGGTTTTGACCCAGCTTCTGTCTTCTGCGCACTTTAACTTCTAACATCTCCCACAGTACTTATTTTATCAGAATTTTATGGCCTTAATTTTATCATAGAAGTTAAAAAAAAATTTCTGTTCAGTCATACCTTTTTGGGCAGATAAATGAACTTCCTTGGGAGTAGGAAAGTGTACATACAATCCTGGCTTTTGCAACTGATGTGCATGCAAGTTCATTATTCTATGTCCTAATGTATGTTGATCTGAATGAAAATGATTGAAGCTGTCTTCATCTCCTAATGAGGCCAGTGGCAAAACTGTCATTTAATTCAGAGGGAATAAATTCCTGGCATAAATTAGGAAAAGATGAATCATCTGTGCTTAGTTAGATATGGTCAAGGGTGGTGGGTAGATGTAAAACTCTGTCTCTCCTAAACTGTCTTTTCAGACAGGTCAAGAGCATTTTGTGCAGTTAATTTTCATTGATACTTAAGGAAATGGGAATTAGTAGAAATCCTTTTAGAAAGCCTTTTGGATTACCGGGGTCTTATTTATGTTAGAGAGTGTGGCTAACAATGATAAGCATAAATTTAAAGTTATGGGCAATTAAACTGCTGTCCCTCTGAAATCAGACTTCTCAGCTGCATTATTGTTATAATTACATGATATTCTGCACACTATAATGCTGATTTAGTTGCATGGAAGATATGCTCTTATTTTCTAGTTAAAGTCACAAGGAGGTGGAAAGAACTTAGGGAGGCTGGGGCAGAGGAATGGGAAAGGGATTACTTAATCATCATGAATGACTGGACTTAACATTGTGTGCACTGAATCCTTTTTAATATTCAAGAGTGATAAATGATATTAATTGTTTTAATTGCATAAATTTTTTCCTGATACATTTGGAATGTTTGCATACATGAATGTTCATTTTCTATCATTCACTTATTGCAAATATATTTCTTTTTATGCAAAGTGGGTTATGCTTAGTGGGCAGCTCTATGATTTTGTAAAACTGGAATATTAATCCTGTGGCATGCCCTTATAGAAATTTAATACCTCAATGTTTTTCTAATTTTTATTTAGCACAGCAACAGATAAATTAAGAAGAAAGTAATAAGAATTGTAAAAGCAAATTAAATCTATTTCAAGAGATCACACCAGTCACAACAATAATACAATGAAGGAGATAAAATTATTTGCAATAACAATGAGTCAAAATCAATATAAAATACACAAATTAATAAACTAAAAGCACAGCAATGTCCCAGAAGGAAGCCAGTATTTCTCAAAAGTTCAGGCTGTTACTCATAGAGAGTAAGAGACATCTAGTCCAGCCCCACTGCAGTGAGCCTGGACATCCTGCACTAGGTCAGGTTGCTCAGAGCCTCAGCAAGCCTGGCCTTTTGCTTTGGTAGATGTATATATTCAATTGTTTTGGACCAGAGGAGTGATGAGAATGGGATAAAATGTGCCCTGTGACTGAACCAGCAGCACACATACAGTTTGTGCAGAGACTAGCTGCAGAAAGAAGCTTTGCAAGCTGTGTGCTTCACCCCACTGCAGCTGTGATACACTTCATGGCTGTTCGTGGGAAAGCCATTCCTGATGTAGAGCTTAAAGACATGAAATCCTGTAGCTGTTATTCCTCTAGCTGTTCACTAATTGTTTTTCCTCTGTTATGTACTTAATGTTGACTAGATATCACTTCTGTATGGCATGGTCAGTGGAGATTTTGTTGGCCCCTCACTGTTGGCCTGAGCTTGTCCTTATTGATGTCACTGGGAATTTTACCACTGGAAAGAACACTTTGGATTTTACAAAGCAACAAGTAATTTTCTTCTTCCTTATCTCAAATAATTGTACCAAGAGAGGACTCAACTTTAGCACTGATATATGTTCAGGTGTCTCTTTCACTTGTTTCCTCAAGCTAACAATTCAAAAGCATGATGGAAAAAATATGCCTATTACTACTCAAAACAGTACCTTCAGAAAATGAGGTTTCCTCTATTTATTTTAAAGCTTCTCTCAGAATCCAATGTTGGAGGAGCTGAAACATTTTAGTTAAAAGGAAATCCAAATCTCTTGTTCAAAAGGCAAGCATTTTTGAGCCTTACATGTGTTCACTTGACCTGTATTCCTGTGCCTTTGTCTGTGATTCTACTCTTTCAGAAAGTTGGTTGACTCAAAGAAGGTTAGAAATACTAAACCCAGGTGTAGATCCTAGCTTTGCGCACTTTTAATCCTGCTTAAACTGGATTAAAATTACTGATAGTATTTATGAGAACTCCACTTGTGTCCATGCTGTAAAAACCTACCTATTCTGTTAAGAGAAGAAATTTATTTGCATGGTTCTTGAATATTGTTAAGTATTTAAGATTCAGGAAAACAACAATTTCCTGTATTGACAATGAAATTAGACCCAGGAGAGTTGTCCAAGTTTGTTCGAAGTCCTGGTTTGTAGACCTTTCTAGTGTATAATCCTGAAGTTTGAGAGCCTCCATCATTATATGGTCTACAAATGCCATAATTATATAAATGCAACTATTAAACACAAAATGTTTATAGTCAGAATCTGGATGGCTTAACATTTTTCTTTCCATATTTCTTCATATCTTCCCATTGTTTCTTTAATAAGAGGCTATATACAGGATTAAATAGTGACTCTAAAACTCTTTTATAATCTGCTCTTGGTGTTTAGTCAAACAGAGTTTTAAACTATGGATGCTTCTAAGAATTTAAATTAATAGTGATTTAAATATGGAAAGGATTTCTAATTAGCAGACTACCAGGGACCCTCTGATCATCTCCTCACATTTCTTTTTTGGTTAAACCCATCTTGGGCATTTCATTAATTCAAAGATTTGCAAAACTAGACCACATTTACCTAGTTCTCACGTGGAATTAACCTTTGATATGACTATTCTAATTGGACATTTAGTATTTTTGCTATGTGCAGGACTGTATAACTCCTTCTCTCTCTCTAAGGAGGGAACCAGAAACATCAGGGAGATATTGATCAGAGTCAGAGTAAATGTGAAACTTCAGAAGCTGAAAGGTATAAAAAAAACCCCATTTGTTTATGCTTATGGGATTTTAAGATGGGGAGGGGCTTTTTGCC
>VZTY01030614.1:42471-59003 GCA_013400935.1 Turnix velox | reverse complement strand
GGTGGCGGGGGCCATGGTGGTGGCTGTGGTGGTGGTCACAGTGGTGACCAGTGGGATCCAGTCTGAAACACAGCAGAATGCAGGTGGAACCTGGTGCTCTGCAGCCCTTGCTGGGCCAGAGGAAGCTGGAAGTGATTTTATACCCCCCCCAAGGGCCTTCCTTGGGCACCAGGGGCTCAGCTCCAAGCCCTGGCTCTGGAAGGAACTATGAGGGGAACCATCCTTTTCC
The DNA here is from genome assembly GCA_013400935.1 of Turnix velox. NCBI lineage: Eukaryota > Metazoa > Chordata > Aves > Charadriiformes > Turnicidae > Turnix > Turnix velox. Next base: position 58,774 of record VZTY01030614.1, on the reverse strand, counting down.
CCTAAACATGAAAATCCCCGGCATGCTCAGAGGAGTCAGCCTGGCCCTTTGAGAGGGGACAGACAGAGGGCAGGAGGGGCTCACCAAAGTCCATGAATTTTACATGCTCCTGTTGGGGCTTCTTCACCAGGATGGTTTTCTTCTTGGAAGCTCTGATCTGCTTCAGCAGAGCCCCCTGGACATCAGCGGCCGTGTAGGAAGTGGCTGATTGTGGGCAGGAGGAGAAAGGAGAGAAGCAAGAGTGAGACACAGCCCCAGCGGGCAGTTTCTTCCCCTGTGACACATCCCAGTCATTCCCTTCCCCTGGGACACTGATTCCAGCTCTTACCTGGGTCAAAGTGAGCCTCCACGATGACTCTGACAGCACTGCTCTGCCCCAGGTCTCGCACACGGATACTCCTGAAATCCTTCTTGACATCAGAACTGCGGAAAAGCTCATCCAGCTGCATGGGCGAGGTGAAGGAGAAAAGAGAAATAACCTGATTAAAAGGGAGATCCTGGCACACGGGTCCTGTCAGAGTCTCAGTGAGCCTCCCTGGCTTCAACCCACAGAGGATTCCATCCAAACCTTTGCATGAATCCCACTGATCCCAGCCTGTAGGGCCAGGATGCAGAAACAGCACGGGGAAAGTGAGGTACCCCCATTGTACCCACGAAGAAGAGCAGAACAGCCCCAGTTCCTGCAGTTCATACAGGGATTTGCTGTTGTGTGGCACCTAAGTCTCACTGATCTCTTCTAAAGCCGTGTAAACCTGCTCATGCACTTCAGAAATCCCCTAAGGCACCGGTCTGCATCATTAAGTACCTGGCTGCCTTCTCACACTCAGCTGGCAGCCACAGAAAGTTCTGCCTGGAGTCACACATTTAGGGTTTCACCACCTCTCCACCAGGGTGAGCAGGGTCCTCTCCTTTTGCCCGAGGTCAGAGAAGCCCAGTGGGGCAGAGGCTCAGTGGGGTGCAGAGGACTCACCGCGCTCTCGATGCTCCTGGCTGTCTCCCCAAAGAGCTCAGACTTGGGGTCAGCCATCTCGGGAGTGTAGAACAGCTCCTGGCCTTCCACCTCCTCCAGGATGAGGACTCCTTGGAACACCTTGGTAGCTACAGGAGGGAGGGGAAAGAAGACAAATGGCTTTAGGGGACAGGTGTGTGGCTGAGAGGCACGAGGAGTGTTTGAGTCCCTGAGGGAGGAAGGGTGATGGCCGTGTGCGGGTAGTGCCAGTGTGGGGTTAGTCTGGATGGGTCTGGGTGAGCACCATGGAGGATTAGTATCAGAGGGTGCTGGAGCAGATGGCAAAGACCAGGCTGGAGATGGCAGCTTTTACCAGACATTTCCTCTGAGCTCCGGCCCGGAGAGCAGCCGCCCTGCACCGGCTGGGTGACAAGAGAGAGACATTAGGCAGAGCAGCACACACACCACAGCAGGGTGGACAGGGGCAAACAGGGCATGGAGTTAAAAAGAGGACGGTGGGCAAGGAGAAGACCCGTGCTGGCAGAGGGAAGCAGAGTCTCTGCCAGCTTTAAAAAACAGACCCAGACTGCAAGAGGTGGTTCCTTCCAGGGGGGCTGTGGGAGTGCAGAGGAAGATCCCCACTGGGGGGAACATGTGGGTGCATCCCAGCATCTGCACTTCCTTGGGTTAAAGGGGAAATGCAGAAGAAATGGGGATGTCCTGCTGGAAACCCCAAGGAAAAGGGAGAGTGAAGAAAAACCTCAGACAACAGTCAAGGAAACATTCAGATGCCCCAGAGTGACCCAACTGGTCCTGGTCCAGCCACTGACACAGATAAAATGGGAATCCAAGCAATTCCCTCATCCCATCATGTGTCCAGCATGAGCTCTGCAGAACCCTGGTCATAATTTTAAGGCTGTAGCAGTCAAAGAAGAAAGTGATCATTTAAGTGAAGAAAACACCCTAGGGTCCCCTGGGTCCCCACCTGAGCAGCAGCAGCACATGGACATCCCCCTGGGGACACACCAGCCCCCAGACTGGGCAGCGGAACGGTGATGCTCAGAGTGGGCTGGGCAGAGCCCCACGTGCTCTCCTCATCACCTCTCCCTCTCCTGCACTCCAGAGACCAGCCTGACTCCTGAGCACCCAGAGGGACCCCCAGAGCCCAACCTGAGCACCCAGAGGGACCCCCAGAGCCCAGCCTTGAGGACAAACTCACCCGGACAGTTGCTGCCCTCTGCATCAGCAGCTGCAGTTTTGCCATCTGAGCAGCAGCCCAGTGGGGTGTTGTAACATGTTGCCCTCTCCACGGCTGGGGTAGAAGTCACCTGGCTCTCCTCCACCTCCTCTTCCCCTGTGAGGCAGCAGAAGGAACAATCACCAGCAGGAGGCAACACCTCACAGCTCCATCTCCTCCCCAGAGGCTGCGGTTTAGCTTGTCTTGAACACATCCCCACCTGTCCCACCCAGCCCTGGCAGCACACACTCACCAGCAGAGCCTGCCCCGCTGGACTCCTGATCTCCACTGCTGCCCATCTCTTGGTCTCCACTGCCATCTGCACTGCCTGAGCCCACAAAGGGAGGCTGGCTGGTGGCCAGGACCACTGGTGCAGTGGAGAGGGGCCGGACGGTGGTCTTATACACCCCATGGGTCATCCAGGGTGTGGTGGCTGGTCTGGCAGTAGTGATGTGTCTTGTCGTGGGGTGACCTCCTTCTGTAGGCCTGGCCTCCAAGAGGAAGGAGCTGGTGGCCAGCTCGGTGGGTTCTGGAGCCTGGGTGGTGACCTGCAGTGGTGGAGGAAGGATGAGCTTGTCCAAGGGCAGCGTGGGCAGCGGCGTGGGTGGGGAGACGTGGCTGCTGTGCGTGATGGACTCTGAAAGGAGCAAAGCACAGGGCAGGTGAGGAGGGGCAGGTCTGGAAGAGGATGGTGGTGACACTGGGAAGGATGTCACAAGCCCTCAGAGCATCTGCTGTGCCACCAAGGGTCACAGCCCAGAGAGGAAGCACAGTGTGAGGCCAGAGAGCTGTGAGCTGGCCCAGCAGACACTCACCCTGGCACTGCCCCAGGTGCTTCACTGTGATGAGCTGTCCCTGCCGGCAGGCAATGGTCTTCAGCTGGCACTGGTCCCCATAAGTGACACCATCAGAGCCACACACCTGGGAGGCAGAGGGGAAACATGAGCTGCACCTCTGTCCTCCAGGCCTTGGGCAAAACAAGCCACTGCTTTTGCAGGGGTCCCTCTGAGGCAGAGACAACAACCTGCACAGCTAGACCTGAGGAGGAGCTGTGGAAGCTCAGGAGACCAGCTCAGAGTGGCCAGATAGGGCACAGCACACCCAGCTCTGCTGGGAGACATCCATGTGTCAGCCCTCCCCAGGCACCACAGAGGGGACCCAACTCACCCAACGTGTCCCCTCCCACACACCTTGGTCATGTTGGCTTCTGCACAGAGCGGGGACGGGCACTCACAGTGGGCAAAGCCATTCACTTCCACACAGGAAGCCCCAAACTCACAGCTCATTTCCTCACAGGATTTCGGGGCTGAGGGGTCTGTGGTGAGGAAAGAAGGGGGAAGAGATGAGAAACAAGGCACCAACCAACCCTGGAGCAACAGGTGATGCCTTTCCCGAGCCCTCGTGCCTCCCTGCAGTGAACCCCAGCCCAGCCCCTCACCTTTCTCACAGCCAGTGGTGCCCAGTTTGCTGCCGTTGGGGCACTGGTTGCATTTCATGCCAGTGATGCCAGTCTTGCAGGAGCACAGCCCTGTCATCTGCTCACAGTCATCCCTCACTGAGCCCACCGGGTCACAGTTACAGGCTGGGCAGGGAGGGGAAAATAAAAAAGAAATTCACTGTTTTGCTGGTGGATTTGTGGAGCCTCAGGCAGGACCCCAGCAATCCAAGAGAGGAGGGAGGAGAAGGGTCCAGGAGAGGATCGTAACTGCAGGAACCTGCCTCCACCATCCTGTAGCTCATGATCCCACCTCTGCCCCACAGTTCCACCCATCCCAGGAGAAGTGCTGCCTGTGGGGGGCAGAAGGGACTCACGTGTGCAGCCGCTCTTGCTGTCGGTGACGATGCCGCGGAAGTTCCAGAAGCCGGGCTCACACCGGTCACACTTCAGCCCCCCCACGCCGGGTTTGCAGGAGCACTGCCCCGTGGCAGGGTCACAGGCTCCCCCGTAGGAGCCGTAGGGGTTGCACTGGCAGGTACCTGTGAGCAGGAGAGAGAAAAAAACCACCACGTTGAGTCCTGCTGGAGGAGAAGGGGGGACACCAGGGGCTGCATCAGGGCAGAGGGACCCCCTTCTGAGGCACCCAGGAGGAGGTTTCAGCAGCTGCTCTCAACACTTTTCCTCTGCCCCAGCTACAAGGGGGAACTAAATCCTCAGGGATTAACCCTCTCGCTCTGCTGTCATCAAGAACTCCTCTCTCATTAACATCAAAGTGGGAGGAAGCTATTAGGAGTTTATTATTAATTCATTCATTAGGAACCCGATGGAGGGAAACAATCCAAAGATAGACAGAGAGACGCTCCCTTATCCACTGGGAACAGAAGAAAGGGGACACGGGGCAGAGCTGGAGGGCAAGGGAAAGCTCAGGAGCAGTGAGGGGAGTGTATGTGGACTTGTCCACAGCACCAGAGGGAAATGGCACAGAGAGAACAGGCCCATTGAGCAGCACTGCACCCTCCCACTGACCAGCATTGCTCTCTCCATGGGGCAACGTGTTTCCCTCAGAAGCAGCCACAGCCTCAGCTGTTCAGAGCTCACTAATGCCCCTAAAAACTCACTAATGCCCCTAAAAACGTGCCTTCTGCTCAAGTGCTGATCGTTAGTTAATAAATATTAATGAATCAGACAGGGAAGCCAAACATTCACTCACTTGGGCATCCTGCTGCACCCACGCCCAGCGCCAAGGTCATGTTGTCGGGGCAGCAGCCATAGATGGTCTGGCTGCAGTGAACAACCAGGAGAGGGGGGGGAGTGGTGGCCAGGGCTGTGGAGGAAGAGAGAAGGTAGGAGTTATCTCTGGCACACACCTGGGGCCACATCGCCCACAGTCCTCGCAGAGCTGCTGGGGATGAGGGGAGTCCTGCCCTTGGCCAGGGAAAGCACAAGGCAGGGAATAGAAGCACTGCAGTGGGGAGCTGTAACCCCACACAGACATCACCCTGTCCTCACAGGGCATCTCCCTGCTCAGCCCCAGGGCCAGGGCGCTGCCACTACAGTGACCAGTGCTCACACTCAGTGTCAGCCCTGGGGGTGGCTGCTCTCAGGCCTGGGGGGGACTCACCCCGACAGGCTCCTTGGCTGGTGACATAGAGATCCTGACGTTTTTCACACCGTGTCTTCTTCAGCTCACACTCACTGCTGTAGGTCACACCATCAGAGCCACAGAGCTGCTGGGGAGGGAAGGGAAACTGCTCAGGGCACAGGAAAGCAGGTCCCTTACCCCTGGGATGTCCCCTCCTGCCCAGGAGGCAATGCAGGGAGGCCACAGGAAGGAAAGAGTCCCTTAGGCCAGTGAGGGCTGAAGGGCTGAGTGTGCTCACCGGGCTGCGAGGCACCGTCAGGCAGGTGAAGTCACAGACACAACGATCGTCCTCAGCGTCCTCGTCCCACCAGCCCCCGAACTGGCGGCAGCGATCCTGCTCACACTCACTGCCGTCCCCGGAGCCTGAGCCCCCGGAGCCACACTCTGGAGGGGAGAAGGAGCTCTCAGTGAGAAAGAGGCAGAGAGAGGAGACAGCAGAGGGGATCAGAGCCCTCTCCCTGTGGCTGCCAGACCCCCTCCCCAGTCTTGTCACTGGTCTGAGTGACAGCTTCACTCCAGGCTCTGATCCCACTCCTGCCCCTTCTGCTTCCCAAACACAGGGTGCAGCAGGGAGAGGTTGCTGCAGCCAACACAGACAGGGAAAGCAAAGCAGGGGAAGGGATGGGACTGGGGTTCAGTTAGGAGTTCAAATAGACAAATACTTTTAACAATATCTAAACCCTGTCCCCAGCCCAGCTGCCTCTCCACAAGCTGCCCTGAGCTCCAGCAGAGGAGGCTGATTTCAAAGGTTTGACAAAGGGGAAGGGGAGGGGGAAGGAAAACCTGGCCCTTTTCATTGACTGATCAAAGGCTGGCATTTGGCATTACACAGAGAATTATTTAACATCTTTCCCCAGAGGGACATCAACCTGAAATTCCCCAAGGAGGGCTGTGATCAAACACCATGTAATGTCTCCCTCTCTCCCTAAGCTCTGCCACAGCACTGGAATCCTCTCCAGCTCCACTCCATGTGGATGAGCCAGACAACCTCAGCTCTTTGGGGTCAGCACAGCGGAGTGAAGGATGAAGAGGATTGTTGTCATGGGACCTGCTGTGCTGGGGACACTGGGGGTGTCCAGGGCACCTCCTCACCCTCCCAGAGGAACAGCAGACACCTACCCTCCTCGCAGGGCCCCATCCTGGCGACCTCGATGCTCTTCTGCTGCTGGCAGGAGGCGACTCTGAGCTCACACTGGCTGCGGTAGGTGAGGCCGTCGGTGCCGCAGAGCTGAGCCAGGGGCTGCCCCTCGCAGCGTGGGCACACACACTGCCCACCCACACACCTGCTGCCAAACGAGCACACCGTGCTGCCACAGGACTCTGAGGGACAGAGGGAGGGACCAGGGTCAGAGTGTCAGGGACAGTGAGAGCCTGTGTCACACAGCTGGGGAGCTGCAGTGCCACGGCCTCAGAGCCAAAGGAGGAGACCTTTGTTATTGCTTATTTAAACCATGCAATGGAGAAATGCCCTCCACTACTGGCAGGAGGAAGAGGAGGGGGAGGGAGGGACCTTGGCAAACTCACTGCAGTCTCCTTGTGCAGCCACCAAGATGTTGGTCTGCTGTGTGCAGGCTCTGACGTGGAGCTCACACTCGCTGCTGTAGGTGTTGCCGTCGGTGCCGCAGACGGGCTGTGCAGAGGGGACACACTCGGTGGGACACACACACCGCCCCGTCTCCGCCTCACACATGGCCCCAAACTGGCACTTGCCACAGCGCTCTGAGCAGTGGGGAGGGCAAAAGCAGCAGGTTAGAACAAGTCAGGTGCCTGACCAAGTAAAACTCCACTGTGACCTTCTGCCCCAGGCAAAACCCCTGCAGATGCCATCAGCCCTGCTGGGACAGGGCACAAGATGAGGGAAGGAGCAGAGGCAGGGGCTGCAGGAGGAGGGAGAGTCAGGTTTGGAGGCAGGGAGGTAACAATGACTGGTAAAAGCCATCGGGGTCATGAGTAATGATCATAGAATCATAGAATAGTTCAGGTTGGAAGGGACCTTAAAGATCATCTAGTTCCAACCCCCCTGCCATGGGCAGGGACACCTCCCACTGCACCAGATCTCTCAATGCCCCACCCAGACTGGCCCCAAACACCTCCAGGGACTGAGGGAGCATCCACAGGCTCTCTGGGCAACCTCTTCTAGTTCACTCACTTGCAAAGGAGCCATCACTCCTTGCAGGAGGGGCTGGGCAGCACACCTCCTCAGTACTTAGTGATTCACAGGTTCCTGACCCCCTCCAGACAAACCCCCCTTCCCTCCCCACCATACACTTCACTTGGCTCAGGGATGGGGTTTTTTTACTCTCATTTTAGGTGGCAGCTGCTGTCCTTGCAGGAGGAGGGAAGAGGCAGTGACCCCCTGCTTGGTGCCTGCACACACTGGGTGTCTGTGAGGTCTCTGCCCAAAGCCAGAGACATCTCACAGCAGGGCTGGGGCTGTGTGTGTCTCCCACTCACTCACCCTACCACAGCTCAAGGAAACCCCAACAGCCCCATGCGTGTGCCCATGGCTGGGGTGGTGGCAAGTCCAGAAGGACAAAAACCCCTGAGATGGGCTCTTACCACAGGGTCCCTTGTGCTTGACTTTGATGTCCCTCTTGAGCACACAGGCCATGGCGTGCAGCTCGCAGGGGTTGCCGTAGGTGCGGTTGTCGCTGCCGCAGACGGGGTCGTAGCGACCCTGGCACAGCTGCTGGCACTCACACACGGCCTCCTGGTTCTTCACCACGCAGGTGGCCCCAAAGGTGCACTCCACGCCCAAGCAGGGGCTGGGTGTCCCCAGGTCTGCAAAGGGGACAGGAGAGAAAGGCACAGGGCTCAGTCAGGCCACCGCTTCCTTGGGGCACTGAGTGCAGTGAGACATGCCAGCATCCCCCCCACTGTCCCCCCAAAAGCCATGGCAAATGCACAGAGCTCCTGGCCTTGGTCCCAGCCCCTCCATGCCACCCCAACATGCCCAGCTCAGCATCTCCCCCATGCTTGGCAGAGGTTAGGGATGAGAAGCAGGCACAAGATCTTCTCTCTGCACAACATCAACTGGACTCCTCCATCCCAGGCAGTGGGGTGGGAGCAGCCCCCCGGGTTTCTGCACCAAACTTGGATGTCTGGCTCTCCAGACAACATCCAGAACAAGCATCATGTGCTGAGGGAGGGCAACACAATCAGAGGACTCACTGCACCTCTTCAAGGCAGTCACGCTGCCACGAGCCAGCCTGTGGGGTGGGATGTGAAGGAGCAGCTCTGTGGCACAGGGCAGGGAAAGAGGCAGCAGAAAGGGGGGGGTCTCAGTGTCCCCAGGACAATCACTACATCATCACCTTGTACCTGGCACCGGACCCTCACAGCCATAAAGGTCACACAGGGACAGGCCACCACAGGCAGCTAAAAGGCAGGAACTGGTTGTGCTGGGAACAGCCCAGCAGCACCCAGCAACCCCTTCTTGTGACTCAAGAGAAAAGCCCTGAGGAGCTGGGGCAAGGGAAGGACACAGATTTAATCCCGTTGGACACTGATGAGGACACAGGACAACATGGATGAGGGGAACAGAGATGGAAGCAGCAGCAGAGGCAGCACAGCCCCAACACCCAGCAGTGAGAGCAGCACCAAGAGCAGCATGGGGGGAAGGACAGAGCCCTCAGAGCCTGCTCATGTGGCACAGACTCACACAGGGACAAAACAGGAACATTTCCATTCCCTGCCAGGACCATCTCCAGAGCAAGAGCAAGACTGGAGCCCACAGGAGCCCAGTGAGAAAATGGGCTCTAACATGAGCACAGGCAAGCTCAAATTTTGGAGCTGGGTCCTGAGGGGCCATGGCTGTGGGGAACAGCCCTTCAGTGTCTGCTGGAGGCTGGGGAGGGAGCTGTAGTCCCAGGGCTGCCAGAGACAAGCAGGACACACACCACGGAGAGCAAGGGGACAAGCATGGCAGTCCCAGGCAGGCAGAAGTCTCTGGGAAAGAGGAGGAGGGAAAGGAAGGGGAGTTAGTTGGGAGCAGGAGGAGGGGTAAGATCAACCAGGAGCAGTTCAGGCTGACATATGAGCCAAAGAGGGGCTTGCTGAGGACTGGGGGGGGCTCACAGCACCCACCTCTGCTCCCACTCTCATTTGCCTCCAAGGGTCAAGCCAGAGCGAGCAGCAGACAAGACCCCACTGCACCACGAGGCATTTCCATCCCAGCAGGAAGTGTTTAGGGCGAGGGACGGGAGCAAAACCAGGGCAATCTCTCCATCCCAGGGGCTCTCAAGCAAAACTAGAGAGGAGGGGAGCAGAGAGAAGAGGCCAGGACTGTCTCTGGCCATGGAGAAGGGGAGAGAGCCGACCTCCCAGCAGAGATGTCCGGGCAGGGAGCAGAAGGGTGCTGCGAGGACAATTCCTTCCTCCAAACAGGCAACACTGTAAAACACAAGACACAGACAAGAAAGGAAAGAGAGAGAAAAAGAGAGACAGTGGAGGGGAAAGAGCAGAGGGAGGTAGGAGGAAAAGACAAACGCTGCTGCAGACCCTTCCCTCCTCCTCCTGGCCACATGTGACTCATCTCATCCCTTCCTTCAACTGCCCCATCACAGTGTAAAAGCAGAGAAGGATTCAAAACAAGGCTGGGAGTGTTTTGTTTGGCTTTTCCTCCTTTGCCCTACTGCAGGAAAACCACTGAATTGTCTCAGAGAGGAGACAGAGACACGGTGAGAGCTGCAGAGAAGAGTCAGAAGTTCCTTATGGAGAGGACCTGGAGCCAAGAGAAGCAGGTGGGCATGGAGGGGAGCGTGGAAGGAGCTGAGGGACTGGCACTACCCTGGGAGAAGGAATGGATGGCAGGGAGCTGCGCTGGTGAACGTGCACCTGGCCATGAATGAGAGAAACCAGCTGGACATTGACACTTTGGCATGGCTGAAATACAAATGAGTCTTCCCCGTGTTACTGAGCACAACAGACAGAGACAAGACCACAGAAGACACACACACACAAGGACGGCTGGAAGGAAAAAGGAGAAAAGGGATTGAGGACTTATTGTCTGCAGGACTGAAGAGGAGCCTGTGTTTGGCTCCAACAGCGGGTACCCAAGTCACACCTTACCTGCAGCTCTCCAGAGTCACCCCAAGCCCTGTGGAAGGGACTGGGAAGCCAGAGAGGGGGGGAGCAGTGTTCCTGAGGGCCAGCAGTGCTTACCACAGGGTCCATTGTGCTTTACAGGGATGGCAGCCTTGTGGTGGCACTCGGCCTTGCGGCGCTCGCAGTCGTTGCTGTAGGTGCGGCCGTCGCGGGCGCAGACGGGGCTGTAGGAGCCGGGGCAGGAGACGCGCTCACAGGAGCAGCGAGCGCTGCCCCGCCGGTTCAGGCACACGGCGTTGAACTTGCACTCCTCCTTGCACTTGTCTGCCGGGACAGAGGAAAGATCTGCTCACACCCACCCTGAGACAGGGGGGTATTTTGGCAAGGCAGGGCACGGAAAAATGGGGAAGGTCAGGAACCAAAAGGCTCCCGATTGCCCCGGACACAGAGGGGAACTTACCCTGCTGCTGGCACTGCCCAGAACGCACCTTCTGGATCTCCAGCCCCCGGACGGCCCCCGAGCGCCCCATCACACACTCATTGTCGTAGGTCACCCCGTCATCGCCGCAGACGGGCTCCCTCCTCTGGGGACAGTTCTCGGGGCGGGGGAGCAGCTCTGCCTGGCGGGTGCGGGGGTTCACCCGGCAAACACGGTTCATATCGTTGAGGACGCCTTTACAAGGGTCTGCACAAGAGGCAGGACAGAGAGTCAGAGACAGCCACAGCCCGCCTGGAGAGGGGCTTCTCACTGAAAGTCACCTGCCCCAGGACCCAGGACACCCTCCCCAGTAGCACCCGCTCTGCGCTCAGCTCTTCCCACCTCCCACTCACACCCAACTCACTCCACAGCAGCGAGAGCAACATGAAAGCTGTCCCAGGTTTGCAGCCAGCCCAAAGGCACCCCCGGTCCTTTTCCCCGGGGTCAAACCCCGCTCTGGCACGTGCCTCCTGCTTTGCCTTTAATGCCAAGCTCCACCGCCCGTCCCCGCAGCGGCAGCGCTGGGCTCTGTGCCTCTCGGGCTGCTTTCATTAGAAGGAGCCGCGGGCAGCCTGCCAGACCCCAACGGGGGACACGGCAGCGGGGGAAGGAGGGGACACAGATGTTCCGGCCACTCTCTGGGTCACTGGGTCCCGGCACAAACACCCGCAGCCACACGCCAGGAGGAAGCGCTGCCCGGCTCTGCGTTTCAGCAGCTGCCACCCGCAAATCTGCCCTGTCCTCCCCGCAAATCCACCCTGTCCCACCCGCAAACCTGCCTTCAGCCAACCACAGTGGGCAAATTCCTCTCCCCAGCCCCTGCTCTGCAGGTTCCTGTCCCCAACCTCCCCCCTGCTCTCCAAGTTCCTGTCCCCAACCCTGCCAGCTCCCGCAGCCCCACAGCTCTGCCCTCTCGGCTCCCGACACAGGAGGAAACTGCTTTTTGGAGCTCCAGGACCCACCGCAGGCGCCATCGAACTTCTTGAAGACGTTGTGCTGCTTGTCGCAGGCGTGCCGGTTGAGCTCGCACTCGCTGCTGTAGTCCTTGCCGTCGCTGCCGCAGACGGTGGCCTCGGGGACGCGGCTGCAGGACGAGGGACAGACACACTTGGCCGTCTGTCCGTCGGCGGAGCGGACACAGGTGCTGCCGAAGCTGCAGGTCACCTCCGCACACGGGTCCTTGGAGCCTGCGGGAGGGAGGAGGGGACACGGCTGCAAAGGAGCAACACCAGGGCTCTTACAGAGTCTCCAGCAAACCCTAATTAGAGGAAAGGCTCAAGGAGCAATTTCCTCGCTGATGGAGAAGAGCTAAAATTTATTTGCCAGCTTTTCTTGGCTTACATTTTTCATAATTTTTTTTTTTCTGATTATTATTTTAAATCCGTCCCTGGGCAGCCCCTCCCCTCAGCCCCAGCGGATTCACCGCCAGGCAGCGCTCAGCGGGAGGGAAAGGTCAAATTAATTTACTGAGAGCTGAGGAGACCGGGGTCTCATTTACACGGCTCCCTGCTCACAGCTGGCGAATGTCAGGCTGGGGAAGGCTTTTCCTCATCCTCTGCTCACGTTTGTGTCCTTCCACATCCCAGCTGTGGCAGGATGGGACCCGCTCCAGGGAGATAGAGCACCCCCAGACAGAGAGCTGTTCCCCATTGGGCTGCCACTCATCTCTCCAACAGCCTTTGGCCATTGTTCTCCTGCTAATTAAACTCTCCTGAGCATTAATGAGAGCCAGGGGTTCTGGTGTCCCCCCCCATCTCCCAGGACATCACCACAGCTGTGACCTGAGCTTGGGCTCCTCAGATGGTCACCTCCCAGGAACCTGCCCTCCCACTCACCACACGGTCCTTTGCTGATGACTTTGATCCTTCTCTGCTGGTTGCACTGGGCTTTCTCCAGCTCACACTCGTTGCTGTAGGTGGAATAATCTGAGCCACAGACAGGAGCCACCACGATGGGGCAGGCCGACTTCTTGCAAACACAGGAGGCTTGGGAAGGGTCTGTGGAGCTCCTCTCACACACTGCCCCAAACCCACACAGCATCCCTCGGCAGGCTGCGGGCACAGACATGGGGAGAGCTGAGCTGGGGGTGCTCCTTTGCCAACAGGAAGGGTACAGAGCAGTGTCCATGGCCCTGCACCCCATCTCCAACCCCACCACAGACATGGAGGAGCATCCCCAGGGCTCCAGACCACATTTGCTCAGCTCAAGCCTTGGTGATGCCCCCACAGCACAGCCAACAGGAGAAAAACAAGAAATGGTGAAGAAAACATCCCTCCCCTGTCCTGCTGTGGGACAGAGAGCCCTGCACACACACGCTGCTCTATTCATTACCACTTGTGTGAGCAGTGCCTGCCTCTCCCTCGCTGCTGTCTCTGCAAAGGAGTCGCACAAATCTCCTTATCACAGTCACTAATCAGAGCCGGCAGCACACACCAGTTCAGCATCTGAATTGCTAATGCAGGAGGAAATGCAATTCTCTGACTGGAGGGAGGAAAGCAGAGGACAGGAGACTCCAGGCCTGGGCTGCAGGTGACAAAGAAAGATCACAGCTTTGTGGGAACAGCCCTCAGCTCCCAACACGCTCCCTGGGGCACGTCCCCAAGCACCGGCAGCACCTCGTCCCTGTCCTGGCGCTCAGTGCCCCACAGGTACCTCCTGCCAGCCCACCTCACCGCCATGAGGGCTCCTACACCCACCGTGGGATGGAAGCAGAGTCTGACCTACATAATGAGAGGAAGGGAAATCATAAAAGGCAAAATGAAATGCTCGGCAGCGGCTCATTTACACTTCAATTCCCGGGCGCTCGCCTTTGGCTGCCGGGAGATTTGGAGCTCACACGCAGCAACAATGCTCTGCTCACAGACTAATATCATCACATAAAAAAGAACTCTCCTGCTCTCCTGCCCAATATCTAAAAGCAATTCATCATTTTTATGAAGCGCTCTGGATAGTCTCTCCTGCTCTCTCCGTTCCTGATCTTTTTTTATCTCTCTCTTTTATTTTTTTTTTAAATGCAGATAAGCTCATCAGGCTCGGAGTTTGGAGGGTGCAGGGGAGGTGAGCAAGTGAGGAATGTGAAATTCAGGACAAGCAGGGATTCATCCTGTCCCCACCCTGAGAAGAAGTGTCACTCAGCAGTGTATAATCAGCTGCCAGTCTCCAAGGAGCAGAGATGGAGCTCCATCTCCTTAGGCAGAGGTAAAAATGGAAGGAAGGGGAAAAAAAAGGTGTGAACCCCAAGCATCCAAGGTACTTCCTGCAGCCAAGGACCCAACTTTCACTGATCCATCAGGCTCAGGAACTGACTGAGGAAGAAAGAAAAGTGCTTCAAACCAGAAACAAGTTGTGACAATCTCTCTCTTTTATGAAGTCTCCTCCACTGCTGCTCCCCGCGGGCGCCGCTGCTGGAGGAGCCCATTTGCCGGCAGCAGAGCTGATTTTGCCAGAGTCGCCCAAGCAGTGCTGGGCTGTGCACATGATGCAAGCTGAGAACACCAACAAGAATAAAACAAAACGCCTTCATTCCCCTGCCAGACCCAGGAGATGAAACAGGTTTATTATGCCTGCTGCTAAGATGACTCAACTCTGCAAGGGATAGAGCTCAGAGGGAGCTGCCTCCTTCCCCACAGCTCTCTCCATCTCTCAGCCTCATCATTTGACCTGGGAGGATGCAAGAAGTGTCACCGTCACTGATGTGGAAAGAATAAAAGTCAGGAAATGAGAAGCAAAAAGAAGAGGCCACTGGCCCAGCACAGACAGAGCCCTCCCAGAGCCACTCCAGACAGAATCACTCTGTTGGGTCAACAAAGGTACAACAGAGGAATCCAGCTTTGCCTTCACAGTGCTGAGACTGAGAGAAGAGATGGTTCTCTGACCAGGAACCTGACAATGGAACAAAAAAAAAAACAGGGGCAAGAGAAGGACCAGGATTCTGCCAGTCCCTATGAGTTTCCTACCAGTGTGCCTTCCACATCACTCCCCAGACATGCCAGAGCAGCCTCAACCCAGCCCAAAGCCTTCCTTATCCATCATGGCCCCAGTGAAAGGAGAGCCCAGCAGAGGCAGGGAGCTGGCAGACAAAGAGAGCTCCACTTGTCTGGAGCAGAAAGAAGCTACAGCTCAGAGCTGACCTTTCCCAAACCTCCAGAGCCACTGATGAGGAGGGAGAGAAGGAGCTCAGTCGAGGTACCCACAGAGCACTGGGCGAGCTGCAGGGAACAAAAGGGGGAGCTGGGGTTTATTGTGGCCAGGCTGAATGCCAGCCAAGCCTCTCCCTGTCTCTTGGCAGCACCCAAACAGAAAGGGGATAACAAACAACTACCACCACCAACAACAAAGTGCATTTGCTGGAGAAGAGGGGGAAAGCAAAAGGTGTTGCTACAAATAATTCACACTACCCTGCCTCCCCCCAGGGAGCCAGCATCACTCCATGTGAATCGAGGGCCAGGATGGATGGGGGTTGGAGCCACCTGGGCTAGCAGCAGGTGTCCTTGCCCATGGCAGGGGGTTCAAGGTCCTTTCCAACCAAAACCATTCTCTGACTCTATAATGACCCATCATATCAGGTGTAATGACACAGGTTCAGATCCAATTCTCCCACCCTGTCCATGCCACCTCCTCAGGCAGCCCCTCATTAGCTGCAGGAAGGGAGGAGGACACTTCATTAGCAGGGAAGCCCCTGCCAAGGTTCAGCTCAGCGTTTGCTGGGGCAGCCCGTGCAGGCGCAGGTGGCCGTCTCTCCAGGCGTAGCTGCCAGGGCAGATGGCACCAGCTCCACCTCCTCACCTCCAGCAGTGCCTGCAGATGCCCAGAACGGCTGGAAGGACAGCTGAGAGCAGGACAGCTCTGCTGAGGCCAACAGGGAGCTGCACAGACTTCATCCCAGCCTCCTGGACTGGAGCAACAAGGAGGGTGGAGAGCCACTTCCAGCTTCTCCTCCCCACCCAGCTCCACACCTTGGTTCTCCTGTTTACAAAAGCCACAGACAATAATAATCACACACCTCCCCTCAGTGTCAGCAGGTAAATAGCTCAATATATACTTATAGGGATTAATAACAAGCTGCCTTCCTCAAGTGCTCGGAGATCTCGAGGTGAAGAGCTCTATCTAATAAGCCCCGAGCTTTCACATTCAAACGTTTCTCCAGCTTAATAACAATCATCGGAAATGTAATGGCAGAATTGCTCTTTTCCACTGTACAGAAAATAAAATTGCTCCTGGAGCAGCTGCTGACTGCTCCCTGCTCCCTGCTCCCTGCCAGGCTCTGCTGCTCCAGCCCCTCTGCCCCACACACCCCACACACAGGGCAGGGACACCTCCCAGCCCTCTCCATCCTCACCTTGAAGCCCTGCAGAGATGGGGCAGCCACAGCCTTTCTAGGCAGATAACTACATCAGGGAGAAGCCACCAACATGGGGCAGGCAAGAATCATAGAATAGTTTGGGTTGGAAGGGACCTTAAAGATCATCGAGTTCCAACCCCCCTGCCATAGGCAGGGACACCTCCCACTACAT
>VZTY01030614.1:11334-34426 GCA_013400935.1 Turnix velox | reverse complement strand
GAGCGGGTGCAGGAGATGGGGCTGGGGGGGTGGCAAAGTGCTGGGAGGGAAAAGGGGGATTAAATTCCCCCTGTTCCAAATAAACAGCCACAACAGCACCCTCCAGCTTAGGGATGCTGGAGCATGGAGTGTCCTGGAAATGCAGGTCTCCCAGCACTGAGCCAGCACACCACATCCCCCCCCGACATCACACAGAGCCCCCCAACATCACACTGCCCACGGGAGGGGGTTTGTGAGGTCTCTGCCACCTCCCTCAAAACACAAGATGAAATAAAGGTTTGCTCAGAGCTCAGGGTCCAGAACGAAGGGACGGGGCAGCTGCCCAAAAGAAGACACACAGACAAGCCAAAGCCATCCCAGCACAGAACTTTCCAGAGCAAGGCAGTGACCATGGGATGTCCTGCCCTCACCTCTGTGGGTTCAGAGAACCCCGTTCCCAGGGGAGCCCCAAACCCCCAAACTGGGCTGTCAGCAGGGCTGGCAATGAGGAGATTGCTGAGAAGAGCCAGACTGGAGACCACAGCCAGGCTGATGGCGGGACAAAGCCACCTCCCGCCTGTCCCCTCACCTCCTCCCAGGGCTCTGGGGCTGTGTGTGGCTGCACAGAGCAGAGCAGAGCTCGGAGCTCCACGGCGAGCTCCGCAGCAGGCTCGGAGCTGCTCCGTGGGCTCACACCGCCATCTGCTGTCCGCTCCAGACACAACACCCCAAACACCCACACCAGAGAGGGAGCACCAGGAGCCCCCTCCAGCCAAGGAAAGGACCGGCCTTCAGCAGAGCTCTCTGGGCAGCAGCAGGTCACACCATGGGGCAGTTCTCTGCCACCTCTGCCCAAATGCAGGAGCTCCCAGTTCAGCCAGAGACAGCTCAGTCCGCTCCCAGCCCGGCACTGGGAGCCCGGGGAGAGCAGCCGGCAGGGGATGCTGTGGGCTCGGATTGACTCTCCCTGCTCCTCCCGGACACAGCCAGGTCCAGCATGAGAGCTTTCAGTGAAACTTTGATGTCCCTCTGCCCCCTCGACACAAGGGCAGCACCAGTAAAGCTCTCGCTGCCCCCCCACACACAGGGAGGGGGCAAACCAGGCAGGAACCACAGCAGCAACAGCTTTACCCAACCACAGCCTGTACAGTCCTGGGGGAACAAACCCCCTTCTCCAGTGGGGTTTGTCACAGCCAGACACCAAGGGGACAGTCACAGCTCTGTCCCACCTCACATCAGCCCAAAATTCCATCTCTTACCCAACAACGTACATGGCAGAGGGGGGGTCAGAACAAATCTAAAGGTCTCAGGACAAACACTGTGGGGTGGAGCAGCCTCTAAAAACAAAGCAGAGAAGCAGCTGGAGACCTCTGCCCCCAGCCCTGGCCATGGCAAACACAAGCCAGGGAGCACTGGCCACAGCAGAGGGTGTCCCAGCACACGAGGGAGCAGCAGCAGCACCAGGAGACTGCTCTGGCTCCATCCTCCACCAGTACAGGAGAGGGAGGGAGGGGGGGTGTGAGACAAACCCACCCCCCAAATGCCAAACGCCTTCCCCATGGATGCTCCGTCTCCAGAGCCCCCAGACAAAGGAGCTGCCCCACTGTGCATGGCCACATTCCCAGCACCAGGGATGCCAGGGAAGTGGCAGGCAGCCAGCCCACAGCCACACACACCCTCACCTTCAAACCACTGCCTGGGGAAGAGCTGAACCACCACTGACACTGCACAGGGCAAGGAAAACAGAGGAGCAGGGACAGGAACATCACAGGGGCTTCCACACTTGGCTTTTGCTAGAGAGACCCCAAAGGGTCTGTAGCCTTCACCTCACACCTGCAGCATCACAGCTCCATCAGGGCTGGGGGGGCACACACAGCCCTTGCCCTCCATCAACTACATCAGGTGCCACCACAACCCTCCCAGGCCACACCACAGTCACAGTCCAACCACCTGCTGCCCCAGTGGGAGCTGGGCTGATGCTCTCCCCCCTTCCCCAGGCCAAGAGTGAGGATGAGAGGCTGAGATGGAGCCAGACATGAGACAAGCACTAGGTGAGAGTGTCCTTAGATCACAGTTCTGGGGCCACTTGGTGCCAGGACCATCCAATGGGAGGGGGAGAACACCAGCAGGCTGGGCAAGGAGTGGCAGGAGAGGAAAAGCAGCCCTTCAAACTGTGATCTAAAAGCAATAGCTCCCTTCAAGGCCAGGACAGGCTCCACAGCCCAGAGGCCATGGGGATGGGCTTGCACCCGCCTTGGGAAGGTTTCTATTGCCCCAGTACATCCAGGGGGATGCAGAAATGACAGGGACTAACCAGTGAGTCTGATGGTGGATGGAAAAAAATGGTGTTTTTTTGGCGTGACACACCACCACTTACCAGCAAGAAGCTTCCTATGTTCTTTAGAAAGCAGGGGAGGAGAAAAAGGAGAGAAGAAAACAGTTAGAAACAAGAAAACAGATGGCTGTCCCAAAGATTTCCTGTCCCCAACCCTCTCCTCCAACACTCCACTAACCACACCAGCTGAAGCAGCTCCCAGCCACCATCAGGGACCCAATTCACCCCATTGGCCTTCTAACCCCATTGATTTACATTGGTTTTCATGGCACAAGGGGCTCCCAAACCTGCAGATACCCAGCAAGCAGCAGGAGTTGATGTCACTGGTGCCACTACACACTGGAACAGCACAATGAAGCAGAAACAGGAGCCTCAGAACTAGAACCACATGAAATACGTGCCAACGGGGCTCCTCAAAGCCCCCGAGGAACATCTCAGCTCTGTGAGCACACAGCAGGCTGCAGGATGAGATCAGTGGAGCTGAGACCCAGAGGAGCCACAGCTCCTTCCTTACAAGGACGGGGAAAGCAGGGCCTGGAGAGCACAGGACGTGCAGCCAAAGCCTCAGAAGCCAACAGGCATTAACTGTTAAATTTCACCAGTTCCCTGCAGAGAGATGGTTTCCTGAAACCCAACTCACTGCTTGGAAATGCTCAGCACCCAATGTCATGGCCAGGAAAGCCAGGTCCCTGTGGGCAGCTCTGGTGCAGTTGAGACATCAATGCTGGCTGCAGGACAGCAGAGCTCCCTCCTCCTTCCTTGGCTCTCATGCCTCTGTTAGAAGCACGGGGACTGTGCAATCTCCATCACAACCTCTTGTCACCATGCAGGAGTGATGGCTCCTCTGCACCCCTGCACAGCATGGGCTGGGGAACAGAAGCCCAGAAGGGTTACAGGACATGAGAGGCACCCACTGGGGCTGGCACTGCCCCAGCAAGACCCAACTCTTGATCCTGGGGAGTCAGAAGCCACCAGTGACTCAGAGATGTCCCTGAGGCAGCTGGGACAACTCTTCTGCTCAGCAACAGCCACCCACCCACTTCCTGCAGCCCCGTGCCAAGGCCACCAGCCAGAGTCCTGGACAGAGCAGCATCCCCCCCACACAGCAACACCCCAGCTCCTCTCCTCCTTCCCCACACTGGGGAGATGCCAGCAGGATGCTCTCCCTCTTATTTTGAGAGCAAAAGTACAAAGGAGTAACCCCAGAGCCTGTTCCCCCTCTGCTTCCATCCCCAGCAAATCCCCCCCTGCTCTGACTCCCCTTCCCTGTGGCTCAGCACAGCAGCTGCCCACATCCAGAGGGGAAAATAAGTTTAGTTTTGCTGTAAATAAAAGAGGAAAGGAGAGGAGGAGGCTGAGCTCCAAGGTCAAGCACTTGACTGCAGAAAGTTTTCCTGGACAGAAGCAGTGGGAGCAGGGAGCAGGCTCCAGCTGTGCAGAGGAGCAATGGGGAGCAGGAGGCTGGCTCTTCTGACGTGCCCTCCCACACCAGGCACCCAGCCACGGCTGGAACAACACAGACCTGGCTCTTTGGAGCACCCAGGACGTGCCTTTGGAGTGACTCCTGCCAGGAGCTGAGCTATGACATCATGAGAAGTGGCACTGCTGAGAAACCACATCTAACTTGGACCAGTCACCCACGGCGGCTGCTGAAAGGCTGGAGCCATCTCCTGTCCAACAGCCCAGCTCCTCAGACACCCCAACAACATCCCCAGCACCCACAAACTCCCCCCTCAGGGCTGGAGGAACTCAGAACAGCTCTCTCCACAAATTTTAACATTAAACCCCTTCACAAGGAAGCAAAACCCAAGCAGTCACATGCTCAAAAAAATACTAAAAGAAAGGAAGTTTCACTATTTTCTTTGCAGTTGGCAAAGAAAATTAATCCAGAAAGTTTTCTTTAAGTCCAGAACATCCAGCAGCCCCCTCGTTTGTAAATGCCACACTAATTTAACACATCTCCAGTAAAAGAAAGTATCAATAGATACCCAATAACTGCTGCTGCTCAGAGCTCCCATCTCTGCCTCAGCTGCTCAGGTTTGGCAGCAGGATGGGAGAGAACCAGGAGCCACCTGAGGAGGGAGAGGAGGCAGCGGGGATTTTCCCCACCGTCCTCTATCCCCGAGCTGGAAGAACCGTCCCCCAAACCCTGCCAGAATGGAAACCAGATGTGGAGGAAGTGTCTCATTAGCGGTAATTGCTTTGCAAGGATTTGAGGTTTCCCCTCCCGCCACCACCAAACAGCCTTCTAAGAAGCTGCCGTGGGTCGGTACTGGGAGGCACTGGTTGGAAAGGGGGGGGGGAGGAAAAACCCCACAGGGCAGAGCCTCCACTACACTAACATTTTTATTGAAGCCAGGGAAAGTTTATTCAGGCCAGAGGCAGCGGCCCGTGGAGGCAGGGGATCACCTCCCCGGCAGATTAAGCTGAAAAAACTCAGCAGCTGAGACCTCTTTGCTCCACCGCGGCCAAACGATTCGTGAAATCCACTCCCCATCAGCTCCCTCGCAACCTCCAGCTTTCACAGAGTGGGGGAAAACCAGGCACCAGACACTCCAGGGGCTTTTCTCCTTCCCAAAGGCTCCCTCACCCACCCACCTGGGATTTTACCCAGGGAGTGACTTTCCCTTGTCCTACAGAGCTGAGCCCTGAGCAAATCAAAGGCAAAGACATGAAGGAGAACAAGTCAGTCAGGTCCTTGCGCAGAACTGGTTCTGTCCCCACGAATAAGGAGACCCAAACCCAGACAGGAGTCACCCCAGACCCCCCTCTCCTCTCAGCCCTGGTCCCCAGGGCATCAAGAATCACTATTTTCCCCTTGTGCTGCACAAGTTTCTCCCAGCAGATGTCAACTCACCATCTATTACTTTCCCTCAGTCCTCCCTTGTGCCAAATTTAACTTCTGCAGACAAAAGCAGAGGCAGAATCCATGTTTTATAGCACAAAATCCCACCAGAAACACCCCAACGTGATGGGAATGTGGAGGAGCCATCACCTGAGACACACACACAGAGTGCTGCCTCATCACCAGGGGCTTTGTCACCTCAGAGGTGGATGAATCCATGTCCTGAACACCAAACACCACATCCTACAGTCCCCAGGCCCATCTGGGGTGTGCTGTCAGGAGGAGAGACCCTCCTGTAGGACCCCCCTTTCTTCCCCAGCCCCTGCCAGACAAAGAAGCCACTTTTCCCTCTGCACAAACCCACTGCAGCCACCCCAGCCCCAGGCTGGAGGAGCCACTGGAACACCAAAGGAGGAGCAGAGACACCTGAATTATTTTTGGGAGACAGGTGTTAGTGGAGAGCCCTGTCAGGAGGAGAGACCCTGTGCATGTGTGTCTCTATGTGTGTGTGTGTGTGTCTCTGTATGTCTCTATGTGTGTGTGTGTATGTGCACTCCTCCAGCTCCTTTCCCCAGTGCCCATCCCGGCTGCCTCCCCTGCGAGCGGGGCCGTGCCGGAGTGTGTGGGGTGAGACAATGGCCGCTTATGTTCGCAGCTCTGGGAAGGCGGCCAGGGCTGGCAGCTCTCGCCGGCGGGGAATAAAAGCCCTGTTTGTGCTGAGGAGCCCCCTCGGCACCCGTGGGGCACCCTCAAAGGGAGGCACCGGCCGGCCGGGGAGCCCCAAGCGAGCCGCAGACAGATGCCCCGGGCTGAGAGAGAGGGGAGGGAGAAGGAGAGGAGGAGGAGGGAAGCAAGAGTCTTGTTGAAGGCAGCGATCTGTGAGCAAGGCACCGGCAGATGCACAGCACGAGAGCCAAGGACCACACATCAGGGTGGAACGAGGATGCTCTGAGCAGTGGGGACAGCGGGAGGAGGCAGGAGGGTGACAGCACCGTCCCCACAAGCCACATCCTGGCAGGTCCCACCAGAGCACGGGGAGGAGCAGACACTTGGTGTAACACCAGGCATTTCTTCACACTCACTGCCACTGCTGAGCCTGGGCACACAGCCCTCAGGGATCACCTTCTCCTCTACCACAGGCTGGAGTGACCTCTCCTTCCCCTGAACATCCCTGGAGAGGCAGGAGGTTCTCCTTGTGGACAGTGCCCAAGCCTTGGCAGCAGCAGCAGCAGATCAGACCCACCAAGCTGAAGCATCACTGCTGTCAGACCCTTACCCAGCACCAGCCCCTTTAAAATGTCCCCCTTTCAACACAGGGGAACAAAATGCAAATCAATTAATCCAAAAATAAAATAGATAAACTATCCAACTGGCCTCCTATTTTCTTCTCTTTTTATGAAGCTTTAAAGTTGCTTTTCGACTGTCCTGAATAATTGAAGTCAACATGAAAATTTAAAGTCTTTCAAGATTTCATTAAAATTCATTCTCTCTCCCTGTGGAGAGCTGTCGGTGCCAGTCCCATGTAGGGCAGCAGCAGAAAATTCTCTCCTCATTGTTTCAGAGACCCTCAAGAGCAGCCTTGGCTGCTGCCCATCAGCACCAGCTAACCCTGCTCAGCACACCACATCACCTGAGGCACTGGGGGAAGACAAGCAGAGACAGAACAAAATGAAAGGCTGGAGATGGTGTCAGTGCTCTCCAAAGGGCCAGGAGAGGGTCAGGTTGCCATTAACACACAGCACTGCAATGGTACCAATTAAGCATCATAACCTTGAGCAAAGCTCTCCCAATTCACCCCACTTGACCAAGTGACCCTGAGGATTTCAAACAGCCTCCATAAATCCCACTGATCAGACCCTGGCGGGTTTTGTTTCCAGGAGGGAAGAGATGAGGCAGCAGGAGAGCTGGCCCCACACTCACCATTAACATCACACTTTCCCTTTCAGCACAAGCAGACCTTTTCCCCCCTCAGGCCCCCACACACAGGCTCCTGGGCCAGGAAGGGGCTGATGCAGGGAACCAGCCTTCCTCATACACTCTCTGGCTCCCTGGAGCCCATTGAGCTCCCACCACACAAAGCATCCTTGTGTCCAGCCAAATGCACCCCCTGCCCCACAAGGAGAGAAAAACCCTGCTCTTACCTAGTAATGAATAATCCAGGATCCACCAGGGAGAGGACAGCACATGGAAAAGAGAAAAAAGAACAAAAATAGTTGGTCAGAGCAAAGTAAACTTGTCCTTCTCCTCCCAGAAAAGCTGGCTGGGGTGAGGAAGGTGGGCTCGGGGCTCAGCTAGCCCCTGATCCAACTCCTTAACCCCCTGCACACCAGGGTCCCCACCCCTGGAAGCCTGCAGCACAACTGCTCCACAGACCTGCAGAACATCAACCCTCATCCCCCCAACCTGGAGCCCAGGACAGGCAGGGACAGGTCCCAGCTGTGGGACAAGGCTCTGCCCCAGGTTCTCAGTCCCTCTGGGCCACCATGTGCCACAGAGATGTTGGAGCTGAGGAGCCACATCCCACCCACTTGCTGAGCAAGCCCATGGCTCTATCTCAATCCATTCTAACACAAGGTGCTAAGCAGAGAGTGCCCATCCCTGCAGCTCCCTCCTTGGGGAATGAGGAGATTCCCCCCAAGAGGCCACTGAGGATAAACACAAGTCAGAGGAGAACCAGAATTCCCTCAGTACCACCCTGCACATGGCACAGACTCAGAGAAGGAAGCACCAAGGTGAAGGGACTGGGAGGGGTTTGGGAGCAGGGAGGTCCCCACAGCTCTGGGGACAAGGAGTGGGCATCGCTCCCACGGCGGGGAGCCCAAAAGGGCAGCAGGAGCCCAGCAGCACACAGCTGCTCTGGGGGTTGCCAGGGCTGCTGGGCTCTGTGTTCCACCAACAGCCTTTGAAGTCAGGGCAGAGGAATGTGCCTGGCTCCTCTCTGCCAGGGCAGGGGGGAGAGACCCCACAGGGATCTACCTCTGCTCTGGGGACCCTCTTCATGGTACATGGGATTGCAGGGGCTGAAGGGACCTTTGGAGATCAGCCAGACCCACCCCCAGGAACACAGTCAGGTGGGTCTGAATGTCTCCAGAGGAGCCCCCACACCTCTCTGAGCAGCCCCATCCCACTGTTCACATCCTGTCCTGATTGAGGCCATGGCTCCCTTCTGAACAAATCCCAACAAATTTGTCTGTTGATTCCCCCCACTGGTATTTTTCTGCCTGGAAACAATTACTGCTGTGTTCTGACACCCCTGGAGCTCAGTCAGACCATCTGCCTGTACCTGTGGATGTAGAGCTCACACCAGGATCAGCCCCAAAGCCAACTCTCTCTCCCTTATGGGGCATTAAGGGCCCCACAGAGCCCCACCAGGCAGCTCCCACCACCCCACTGTGCCTGTGCCCGGGCAGAGACCAGCAGGTGGGTGGGAGAAGTGTCCAGCCCCCTCACACCCAGCCCAGCTCTCTCCTCCAAGGGGCCAAGTTTCCAGCCCAGCTCTGAGGGGGAGGAATGCAGCCCGTTAAGATGTGAGGCTGAAGTGCCAGATTTCCTGTGAAGGGAATGCCTTTAATGTGAGGCAGGCTCCCAGCCACTGCCAACTCCTTTCAACTCTCTGCAAAAGCCCTGGTGCTGCCATGCTGTGTCCCCTCTGCAGGGTGTCCTCCTGCAGCAGGGACTGGCCACACACCCCTCCAGCTCTCACAGACTCTGTGCATGTCCCTTGTACCTTCCTGAGCTCCTGCAGCATCCTTCTTCCTCCTCCTCTCCCACTGAGGAGCTCCCAAACTTGCCCTGTGAGCTGGGAGAGGCAGGAGGGGTCTCCTGCACTGAAGCCCCAGCAGCCAAACCCTCCTCCTCCTCACCTCCATGGCCACATCCACACCCCGGGAGCCCTGGGCACAGACAGAGGGACCCGTGGGGGTGTGGGGTGTGAGCTGAGGTGCAGCCAAGCTCTCAGCTCCATGGGCACAAACCAAAGCCCCCACTGGGGAGCAGAGCACGTGTGAAGGGGCAGGGGCTTTGCTGCAGGAAACAGAAGCCCCTGAGTGGGATTGTCTCTTACCGAGACACACACCAGGCCCAGAGGGTCCCCAGGGATGGGACACTGGTGGGTTTTGGGGGGGGTTCATCCCTCTGCTGCTTCCCTGCATCCGCCAGCAGAGAGACTCCAACGCGCCCGGGGGAGCGATTTCCGCCGAGCAAAGGGTTCCCACGGTGGGGAGGGACATCCCCGGCCTCACAAATATGTGTCTCTGAAGCAATCTTTGGGGTGAAGCACCCAGAGCCCAGCTGTTTTCAGCAGGGCAAATCAGTTTGGACAAAACAGCCCTTCCACTCGTGGGCGAAAGCGGAGCTGATGGAGACAAAGTCCTGAACTCTGCCCTCAGCCCCAGCTCATCCCCTTCTGGCTCCTCTGGCTCATGAGAACCCCCCCCTGCTGCAGCTCCGAGCTGCTGGCCGGGACCCAGTTCCCAGACACCGGTGTGGGAGGGGGGAAATGTACCAAACCCAGGCTGGAATTGTTTTTCTAGACTGATAATTTGTCCCAGCCAGCTCTGGGCTGGACTCTCCATCAGCCAGACTCGCACTTCCCTTGCCTGAAGGAGTCTGCTGAGGGCTCGGTGCTACCTGCTGGAGGTGATGCTGCTGGATCAGCACCTGAAGAAGCAAAGCCCTGGCTGGGATGGAAGCTCTGGCTGGGATGGAAGCCCTGGCTGGGATGGAAGCTCTGGCTCCACCAGCAGCACCCCCAGGCTCCCCCAGCACGGACTTCCCCCAAAAACCGCGTGGGAAAACCCAGCCTTTGATGTTCTGCTGAGTGGCTCCAAAGCAAAGATGGACCACGGGAGATAAAGCAAACCCACCACACACCAAACAAACCTCCCCACGGGACACATCCGGCAGATAAAAACGGGAAAGCATTTCATTTGCACACAAGGCAGGAGGCATGTGGGCCATGGAACAGCCCAGCAGCAGCTGCTCTCCACCCCCAGCACTCACACCCACACCATTTCCACCATCAACAGCCCCAAAAGCCGTGTCAGGGCTGCAGGAAAAGCCACCCCAAAGGCACTCCCAGCAGCTTCCCCGTGGCCTTATCTCAGAGACTCAGCCTTCCCCAGGGACCAGCTCATCACTCCCATGCTCACAACAGGCACCACTGCAGCAAAATGCAACTCACTGGCCAGATTGAGCTTCACTCATCTCTGCTGCCCACTCACACTCCATGGAGAACTTCACAGCAGCTTTTGTACCCAAACAGGGGCAAAACCCGGGAACAAGGGACTACCAGTCCGACCCAAAACAGCCAACAGCTCAGGAGGCAAAAGATGAGCACCTGAGCCACTCAGTCCTACAGATTATGGCTTAAACAGTGAAGAACAGCCCCAGCCAAGGAGCCTGTGCCACAAGGAGACCTCACCAAGAGCAGAACTGGGATTTTTATGTAGAGCAGCTCCAGGGGCCAGGGGTGACCCTTCAGCATCCTCCCAGAAAAGCAGCTCCAGCCCTACATACCCTTCCATGAAGCCACACAGGGCTCGTTCCAGGAGCTAAATATACTCCTATCCCTGGGGCTTTGCTGACAAACCCTGCAATGGGGCTGCAGGAACCCTCAGCACTCTGTAGGGTTTGCCCAGCCCCTCTGCCAGGAACCCCCTGCCCAGGAGAACATGATGGGGATTCAGCTCCTCCTGCCCACTGCACCCCTGACACCACACAGGGGCCCAAATCCTACTCCAGCACTGAAAGAACACAGGTCTCCAGACTCAAATTCATTGCCACAAATGGAAAATTGCCTTTTTTCTTTTTTTTTTCTCCAGGGTTAGAAGTTCTCCCCCAGCTTCCTGCAGAGAACAGAGCAGCGCTGTGCCTGGCGCGGTCCCGCCTGGCTCTCAGTGGAAAATAACCGGCACTTCCCTCCACAAAGAGATTAAAACCTTTTTTTTTTTTCTTTCCCCCCCCTTCCTGAACAAGAAGCGATAAGTGAGGGAAGAGGGGAGCTCTGTGTGCTCACAGACAGCAAAGCCTGGCTCCTCCCCAGCAGGGAACTGCCTCAGTTTCCCCAGTCATCCCAGGGCAGCGCTGCCATTCCTTGCTGGAGCTCCACAGGCATCCCAAGACTCCAGCTCCTCCCTCCTCCTGCCAAGGGAGAGGAGCAGCTCCCGGCCTCCCAGCAGCCCAGCAAGTTCACACAAGACCTCTCCAGGGATGCCAACCCCTTCCCAGCACCTCCCAGCCCAAGCAGCAAACCCAAGTGGACGCCTTTCCCAGCTCAGCAGAGACACTCTCTCCTCAGCATTCCCCTTTGACAAAGCTCTGCCATCACCCAAACTCTCTGCTGGTGCCACAGGGGAGGTACTGGGAGGTACTGGGAGGTACTGGGAGGCTGCAAGTGGGTGCCTGCCTCTGCTTCCGGGGCAGGGGGGATGCATAGCTGGCATTCCAGGCTGGCAGAGCTCTGCCCCACTAATCCACCTGCCCAGAGCACATGCCAGAACAGGTCACACAAACAGAGCAGGGAACAGGGCCAGGGAAAAAAGTGGGGAAAGGCTGGAGAAGGAGCTGGACTTTGGCAGGCACTGCAGGATCCTTGAAAGAAATTCCTGGCAGGTGGGTGCAGAGCACTGAGACCCTCCCAGCTCCCCCACCACTGGGTCAGACGTGCTCTTTTTGTGCACAGACAAGAGAAAAAAAGATTCAAACCCCATCTCCTCATCTTCATCCCCCATGGGCAGGAACATGACTACCAAAAGATAGTGAGCAAGACATTCTGTGATGCTGCTGCATCCCCTCTCCTTCTCCTGACCTGCAGGGGACAGGCAGAACCAAAGGGAAATGGAGCTGAAGAGAAAGCAGCAGCTTTTTTGGCAAGTTTTGGCAGGAGAAGGACCTGCCCAGCCTTGTGGGGAGGAAGTCAAGTGCCCCAGCATGCAGACACAGGCAGGCAAGCATCCTCCCCACTCCTCGGGGCTGGGGCACCCCGGGTGGAAGGCACTGGAGGGGGAGAAGAAGCCTTGGCTCGTCCCAGATGGGAGCTGGGTTTGGCATCCCAGTCCCTGCCATGCCCAGAGCCACCAAAAGCTGGGACCTGCTGGTGACACAGCTCTATCCCCACAGCTCCCAGTTTGGAATGTGGCTCCATGGATGGAGACTGAGCCCAAGGTGAGGGGAAGGGCACCCGGGATAAAGGGAGAGGGGTCTCTGAGCGGGGCCATTGCTGGCAGGCAGCCTCACCGCCCAGGAATGTGCCCGTGGGGGCTGGGAGCCCGGGGAGGAAAAGGCTTCCTGGCCATTAAACAAAGCCAGCAGCGACCTGGCTACTTATCCCACAGAAGGGGCCAGCAGTGGCTGCCAGGCAGCAGTGGCTCCCAGCCCCACATCCCACCCTGGGCCAGGTCACAGCTGCAGGAGCTGTATCTGCTCTCAGACAGAGCTTCCCCCTTCCCAAACCCACCTTTTACCCAACTCCACCCAGTTATCTGTCCTCCCAGACCTGCAAACACCAGGCTGACACTCTGTAAGAACCACCTGGGCTTTGCTTTATGGCTTATTTATGGATGAAGGCAGCCCCTGGGCTTCCATGACACATTAAAACCCATGCTGGAAAAAAATCCCCAAAAACTCACTCAGCAGGTTATTCCCTGTGGAAGGACAAGGATGGAGCGTGGGAGAGGGAGCAGGAGGCTGTGGGGAGGGGTTATGAGGTTACAGATCACTCAAGAAACACAGCCCATGGTGCCCATGTCCCCTTGGCCACCCCAGCACAGGCAAACACCACCCTCCCAAGGCTGGTTATTCCAACCACAGGCAAGAAATGGGGAATTTCTACCCATCCTGGTCTTTGTGCCCAGTTTGGGAGAGGAAAGAGGCTGAGGGAGGCCAAAGTGCTCACCAAGATGAAGCTCAGATGGCTCCTCGTGACAGAGTTTCCCCGTGCAACTGCCAGGAGCTTCCCCTGATCCCAGTTTATCTCTTAGATAAACAGCAACAGTTAAAACAATTTGCTCAGGGATTTTATCACTACATAAACAGAGGGCCCAGGGAAAGCTGAGGGAGAAACTGTCTGGAAGCAGGAGGGGGACAGACCAAACAGACCAAGGACCTGCTTTCCCCAGGAGCACAACTGCCCACAGGAAGCCACAGCTCAGCCCAGACCAAGCTCTCACTGAAATCCCAAGGATTTACTTGGGAAAAGCCCTCAGTTCTGACCACACAGCCTCAACCCAGCAGCTACAACATCAGTCCCAAACTCAAAGCAAGGGCTTTTCTATCTGCTCAAAGCCCTAGAAATGGCTGTCCTGGCCAGCATCTACACATCAGTGAGTGTCCCCTTCTGCCAGAGCAGCCACCAACAGAAAGGAGCTGGCACCACTCAGTGGGGCAGGAGAATGGATCCAGGAGAGGGTCAGCAACAGGAGACCACCCCATCCCCACCAGGGAAGGATCACAGCACGGTTTGGGTCCAACTTAATGATCTTCTTGTTCCAAACCCCTGCTGGTCCATCACTCCCTTCACCACCCCTTCCATTAGGAAAGTTGCTTCCCCTGCACCTTCCCCACAGACCCCATGTTGGGGCCTCTCCTCCAGCCCACCTGAGGAGCTTTGTATGCCTGGAATGTCACCCCTGGCCGCCCGCCCGCAGCACTTCACACCCCACAGCCCTGCCCTCCTTTCACAGGAGACACAGAGCCCTGCAGCCATGCCTTCTTTTCCCCAGAAGTGGGGTGAGACACCATGCCAAGGAGAGCAAGCTTTGGAGCCAAGCTTTATGGCTTATGGCAGCTGGGCTGGAGCTGACAAGTGGAGTCATTGGTAGGTTTTTCTCCCCTGGGGTGACTTCTCCTCTGCAGTTTGGGGCTTTGGGAGCTCAAACTCACCCAACCCTTTGGGTACCAGAGCTCAGAATCTGGCACCTTCTGCTCTGGCTTCCCAGGCTCTGCTCACCTCAAGCAGAACTGGGGACTGAACACCATGAGAAGCCACACTCTTAGATGTCAAAGATCAGCAAAAGCTGCCTCTGGCTTTGCCTGTCCCCTTTCTTTTAATTGAGCCTCAGCCCCAGAAGAGAGAGGCTGAGGCACAGCCAGTCCTGCCAATGGCTCAAGCCAATTAGCAGCAGGAGAGCACAGAGCTCTAATATTAGCCAGGAGATGCACTTAGAGCCCATCAGGATGACACACAACATCCTCTGGGAAGCCAGATGAGGATGGAGCCATTTCACAGAATGCTTTGGGTTGGGAGGGACCTTAAGGAACACCACAAGTACTCCCATGGGCAAGGACACCTCCAACCAGCCTGGGCTGCTCCAAGTTCCATCCAACCTGGCCTCAAATCCCTGCAGGGATGGGGCAGTCACAGCTTCTCTGGGCAACCTCAATCTCCTCACTTCCAGTTTAAACCCATTACCCATGTCCTGTCACTCCATGACCTAGTAAAGAGTCTCCACATTGTTCCTGTAGGTACTGCAAGGGAATTCTGCTTCCCTGGGCATCTCCACCTGCCAGGAGGTGATGCCCCAGCCTCAGAGCAGGGTGACAGGGTCCCAGCAGAAGGACATGAGGCAGAAGGAGGCACAGGCCCTGCCAGAGCAGCAGCAACTGCTCCCTCCACAGCTCAGGGAACAAGTGTCCCCCCCTCCATGTTACAGCCCCATCCCATCCCATGGAGAAATGCAGCAGGATGTGCCAGAGGAGCCTTCCCAGACCAGTAGCCTCCCACACCAGATTAAAATTCCATAGGAATTTGCTAAACAAATCAACCCTTAGCTACTGCCATAAACCCAGGGGACACTCTGCACTGCTGCCACACACGGGGGAGGAAGCAGCCCCTGCTGCTGGACACGGGCTGAGCAGCACCAGCCACCAGCAGCACCTCCCCACTGCCCCCAGCACCTTCCCACTGCCCCCAGCACTTCCAGGTCTGGCTGTGCTGGGGAAGCCAAAGGACGGGGCTTTTCCCAGGAGCTCAAAGTGCACAGACACCTCCCAGAGCTGCCCCGAGCAGGTCGGGGTGAGGCAGTGCCAGCCCTGCCAGCACTGAGACAGCCCTGAGACAGCACTCCACAGCCCGGGGTTCTCATTAACCAGGGCTCTAACAAAGGTCTCATCTGATGGAGTCTCAGAGAGGTCCCTCCCACACCACGCACCAAATCATCTTGATTTTCTCACCATCAAAGCAAAAGGTGAGGCAGACACACAGAGGGGAAGGGGTTCCTGGGGAGCTCCAGAGGAGCAGCTCCATGGCAGGAGGGCAGGGAGAGGGAAGAGCTGAGCAGGGAGCCTGCTGTGCCTTGGGATGCTCCAACACCTGGTTCCAACCCTGCTCAAGCAGCCTCAGCTTTCAGAAAAGGATTAGCAGATCAATTCCTTCCCCAGGAAGCATCATCCAGATGCCCTGAAGAGGAAGCTCCCCCCTGGCTGCCACACTGGGTCCTTTTCCACAGGTGCCCCCTGTAGAGCCACCAGAGCCCCCCAGAGTCCTTCTGCACCCACAGATGGGCTCCCAGCCCCCACAGCTGCTCCTCTGCCTGTCAGCACCCAAACATCTCCCCTCCAGGCCCCCCCTGGGGCTGAGGCAGTTGTCAGAGCTCAGCCAGAGCCCAGCACTGTGACTACAGCTGGTCAAAGCATTTTTGACTACAATTAAGGGTAATCAACAGACACGGGGTTCACTCCAACCTGAGGGGTTCTGCTGAGCCGCCCTGGTGTGACCTCTCTCAGACAGGAAGGGTTTTGATGTCTTGCATTTTTCCAAGCTGGAGCGACAGGAGATACTCAAAACATTCGTGTTTTCCCACTCAGCTCCCACCATTCCTACAATTCTTTCTGCAGAAGTGCTCAAAGGTTTGTTTTGCAAACTCAGCCTCAGCAGCGTCCTGGGCAGCTCTGCTTTGAACCCTCCTGTGAGGAGCTGATGGGAAACCAGTCCCGGAGCTAAATTCTCAGACTGAGGAGCTCAGAAATGGTTCCCAGGGCAGCAGGAGCAGGTTCTCATGGCCAGGTCTGCAGCAGCTCCCAGCAGGCTAGCACAGATCTTAGGAAAAGCCTGAGCTTTGGGTAGAGTTCAAGGGAAAGTGAGGCTTTGGGGGTCAGTTTGTTCCATATTCTCTACAGCAAACCCACAGGATCCTCACACCAACATCACCCCCAAATCTACAGCACTGGGAGGAAAACTTCATCACTTGTCATCACCCAGGGGCCCTGAGGGACAACAGCCTTCCCCCCGAGGGGCACCACCTCACTCAGCAGTCCCAGCTCACACCAAAGCACAATGAATTCCTCCCGTGTTTGCTCAGGTTTAACAGAAAGCACCACACACAGACTGCTCCTTCTCAACCCCCTCCCCACCAGTGCCAGGAAGGAGTGGGGCTGAGCCCTCTCCAGCAAGAGACAATGTCCATGGAGGAGAAAGTTTCCAGCTCTCCCTCCCTCTCCCACGGACCCCCCCAGAGCTGCTTTGCTGATCCACTCCCTCCCACCCCCAGAGCTCGGGCCCCACCAGCTTTCCCAGCTGGAAAAAGGGGTAATGGCCTCTCCTCGGCAGAAAGGGAGGAGGGAACCAGCTCCTGTTTGTTTGTTGTCCATGCAGAATTCCCACATTCCTTCCCCTGTTTGCTCATCTGCTCCCTGACACTCACAGAGCTCTGAGGGCACCCAGGTCCCCCAGGAGCTGGGACACAACAAAGGGGGAAGGAGAAGCCAGGGAAGGGACAATTGTAGGAGCATGTTCTCAAGGTGGTGAGACAGCTCACCTCACTCAAGGTCTTCTGGGAGAAGACACAGAGGCTCCAGAGAGATTAAAGCACAATCAATGGCTTCACCAGGACAACACAGAAGCACAACTTATCCCCCAACTCAAAAAACTTCTGAGCTGGTTATACTTTGCAGAAGTAACCTTCACCCTTCAGGAGAACTTGGCTGGCTCCTTGGGTCCCTGCAGGAGTTGCAGGGCTGACTGAGCAAGTGAGGGAGCTGGGTGTGACTACAAGCCTCCATCACAGCTGGGACCCAGTAACTTATTAGCTCTAAACCTGGAGGAAAACCCAACTCAGGTGTGAGAACTTTGAATCCCCCACTAAGCGCCTGCAGCTGCTACAGCTCTTGGAATCCCCCACCAAGTGCCTACATCTCAGGGATGCTCCTGACCCCCATGAAGCCCACTGCAGAGGGGACTGAGAACCTCCATCAAACCTGGAGCAAAAAAACAGCATAAAAAGAACTTGTCTCCCCTGCTCCCTCCATCCTCACCTTCCACGCAGTGCTCCACCTCCTCCAGGTTGCGCAGAGTGATGCGCATGAGGCTGGAGTTGAGCATGAGCTGGTTGTGCTGTGCCGGCCACAGGCTCCGTGGTGCAGGGTTGACAAAGAAAATCCTCGTGTCCCCCGTGGAGACCTGGTTGTCACAGATCATGGGGTCCCCGAAGCCACCGATGACCACCTTGTTGCCACCATCCAGGAGGATCTCGTGGGTGACGATGTCTTTGCCCTTCAGGTAGCGCCAGACTCTCACCTTGACACAGAGGGAGGAAGAGCATGTGAGGCCACTTGATGAGACACCAGAACCTTCTTTCTGGCCCTGGGAATTTTTCTCACCAGAGCAGTTTGGGCTGGCAGAGCCTCCCAGCAGAGCTAATCCCATTTGCCATCCCTCTAAAGGCACACAATGTGTGGGCACATCCTGTCCCTCTGCCAGAGCTGCCCCAGCTCTCCTGACAGCCTGGTGTCACAGCAGCAGTGACTCCTGTCCCCTTGCAGGCATCTCCTCTTTGCCCTGGAACACACCACCCTCGTCACCAAGACAAGGATTTGTTGTCCTTTGCCACCTCCCACCCTTGGAAGTGGGACCCAGGCTGGGATGAGGAGAGCAGCATCCCTGGGGGACATCAGCAGCACCCCAGTGGTGGCAGAGATGCCCTGAGAGAGGGGAGGAGGAGGCAGCTGGGTTGGATTAGAGAAAGGAGTCTTCTGAGGTGGGTTAATTAGTGAAGGGAATTTTGTGGCTCTGACAAGGCAGAGGTACCTCGGGAAGAGGAAAAGCAGAGACTCCACAGGGAATTCTTACATTCCTATTAATGACTAAAGCATAATCTCAGTGGGTTGGCAGGAGGAGCCCATTTTGCTCCACTCATCAGCAGGAAGCCCTGGCCACAGGAGCTGGTGCCGCTCTGTCCCCTGCCCTCCCCCTCCCCCGGGTCTGCAGCAGCTCCTGAGTCCTGGCTGCAGCTCATCCCCCTGCCCAAAAAAGGCCACATCAGCCCCAAAGCTCAGCCCAAGCTCCCTCCAGAGACACTTTGGCTTCCACAGGGAGAGTCCGCCCTGCAATCAATTCCAGCCTGGATGGGGCTCTGATGATGGGTTGGTCAGAAACACCCCACACACACACACTGCTGTGAGGGAAAGGGGGGGCAGAGCCCTTTGGGGAGCTGTGTGTGGTGACAACAGCCCATCAGAGACACCAGGGGCTCTGGCTCAGAGCAAGGACACTGCAGTGACTGCAGGTGTCCCCGAGCTGGCTCCAACCTGCTCCCTGCCACTGTCCCCACACTCCTGCCATCACCTGCATTCCCCAGCTGCTTCCATGGCCTGGAGAGTCCTTCACACACCCCACAGAGATAAGGGACTCTCCAGCCCCTCTCCCAAACAGGCACTAAGCACATAGGTCCTTCCAGAAGGCAATGTTGAAGGGAAGGCAAGGAGCAGAGGAAGGATGTGGATGTCCCCTCTCTGGAGGTGTTCAAGACCAGGCTGGACAAGGCACTGGGCAGCCTGATGTAGTGGGAGGTGTCCCTGCCTATGGCAGGGAGGTTGGAACTCGATGATCTTTAAGGTCCCTTCCAACCCAAACTATTCTATGATTCTATGATGCCCACAGGCAGGAAAGGTCCTCCCCGGTGATGGGGGACAGGGCAGGGAACAAGCAGAGTTGCTTGTACTCTACAGGTGCAACTCAAGGTTAAGGACAAAGTTTTGGAGTGTATTTTAGTCTCAAATTCCCCTGCTGCCCTCACCTTCTCCTTACAGTGTAACACTTGCCAGCATTGAAGGAGGACTCTGGACCTCATAGGTCTCAGCTTTCCCCCAGCCCAGTAGGTCCTGCTGTCCCCACAGCACCAAAACCCAAACCAGGTGCAAAGATCACCCTGACAACTCTACACGGGAAGCTGCCCATGCCCTCCCTGCCCCAAGATGGAGAGATGTTTGCTTGAGATAGAATCATAGAATAGTTTGGGTTGGAAGGGACCTTAAAGATCATCGAGTTCCAATCCCCCTGCCATAGGCAGGGACACCTCCCACTACATCAGGCTGCTCAGTGCCTTGTCCAGCCTGGTCTTGAACACCTCCAGAGAGGGGGCATCCACAACCTCTCTGGGCAACCTGTTCCAGTATTTCACCACCCTCACACTCACACATTGTCTATCAAAGGAGCATCACCTCCCTTTGGGATAACCTTTGGGATAACCAGTGACTTCCACACAGGCTGCCATCCCTCCTCACACCCTCCAGCCCTGAGCTGCTGGGCAGGGGTGAGATGATGGGCAGAGAAAGCAACACCTCGGGATCCAGGAGAAGCTCCCCCTGCAGAGAGATGGCAGGCACCCAGGCAGCAGAGGGAGGCTCAGATGGCGAGGGAGGGTGATGTGACAGCAGCTTCTCCCCCATCTGATCTCACAGGAATCCCGGCGCTGACAGGGAGACATCTGCTCCGCCAGGCGCGCCCTGCCAACACCTTGGAAGGTGGCACCCCGGCTGATGGAGGTGACAGGGTGCTGAGGACACATCTGGCACAGCTTTAGCCCGAGCTTTCCTCCATCGGGGGCCCATCTGTTTTCTCCAGAACAATCCCTGTGGTGATGTTTCTCCCCACAGTCAAGCCCAGACACCATCCCACAGCCCCAGCAGCTCCCTCCTCTTCCTCCGGCAGGAGCCCTATTTCACCACCCGGGGAGGAGGCGAGGCTGGAGGAGGTGAGGTGCAAAACCAACTGGGGCAAGAAAACCCAACAACAAACCCCAGGAACAAAGGAGACAAAGTGGGGGGGGAATTAGGAACAGAGAAGGGAAACCCAAGGCTTGTGCTGAGGGGGGCAGTGGGGCATTTTCACAGCTCAGTCTGAAGAAAGACTGAAGCTCACCCTCCCTTCCCAGGCAGATGGTAATTTGAGTTAATTAGCGGCTGTTCCAGCCTCCACCTCCCTGCGGCCGGGCCACAGCCCTCACAACCAACAGCAGAGTCCAGCAGCCTCCTCCCCACCCTCACCCTCCTAATGAATGGAGCGAAGGCACCAAAGAGCGAGCAATTACCTGTAGGGCATCCCATTCATCAGCACCCACAATTAAGACTTTGTCACCGGTGACTCACCCACCCGCTGCAGCCGGGATGGGGAAAGAAAGGGGGAGAGAAAAAGTGAGGCTGGAACCAGGTCCCAGAGGTCCCTTCCCTGTGCCCAGCTCACTCCTGGAGCAGCCAGAGCACCAAGTGCCAGGTTTGGGCTGTTTCACACACTCCTGGCAGCTCCGGGGAGGCAGAGGATGAACAGCAAAGACTTTAAACACTTCTTCCAAGGGTATATTTTAGGTGCAGCACAAACCCTGGGGAAAGAAAGATTTTTCACCGTGCCCCGAGGGTCCATCCCATGGTGGGGAGTGGGACCAGGCTCGTGCAGAGCCCACACAGCCCTGCCAGGAAGGTACTTTGAGAAGAGCCAGCCTTGGTCTTGGAAAGGAAAGAGTCTCCTCAGGAGAAGAGCAGAATGCAAAAGGGTCCCCAGAAGCATCAGCCCTGACAAACCCTTCCCTCTGACCACATGTCCTACCCCTGTCCCTGGCCAAACCCACCTCCCCCAGCCACTTCCACATCCAGCCCCAGCTGCAGAGCAGCCACTGGGACCCCCCAAAATAGGGGCTCCATTGTTTGGCACAGGATCCACATCCTCTACAGCACTTCCTACAGCACATATAGGACCTGCATTTGTCCTATAAATAGGAGGTCCCCCCTTCATGCACACCAGGTCAGAGCAAGGCACAGCAATGGCCAGGAGGCTGTGGGTGGGATGAAGCTTGTGAAGAAAAGCAAAGCCCAGAAGCCCAGTTCCCACATCAAACTCACAAAGAGCTGAACGAGGAAGAGCAACCCACCAGGCTGGAGATTTGGGACCACCCAGTGCCAGGAGCACGGGCTGTTTGGGGTGTGGGCTCCACACATGGCCCCGGAGCTCCTCTTCAGATAAGGAGCTGATGGAGATAAGGGTGGTGTTGGGTAACCCCAGGGCTCAGTTACTGGAAGAGGACAGACAGTGAGGAAGAGGACGTGAGTTTTCTCACTGGTTTGTCCCTCAGTTCCACAAGGCACCTGGAGCCAACAGCTGGGTTTAGTGCCCAAACTGCCCCTTTGGAATCTCAGTGCTTGGTTAAGAAAAAACCAATAAAAAATAACCCCAAATCCATCCAGCCCAGCAGACTCCACAGCAACATCAACCCTTGGAGGGACCTCAGGGTGAAGCAGCTCTACATTCCCAAGCCTTGAGCATCACGCCCTGCTCAGCCCCAGCCAGGGGAGATTTATCTGCTCTCAGGGCTCAACAAAGCTCCGAGACCCATTTCAAAGCTTTTTCTCCTGCAAATCCACCACAGACACACCACAAACACTCTACAGAAGGGGCTGATGGGGAGGGAAAGGGACTGTTTTAAGAAAGCTCCTGAATGTCACAGCACAAACCAGGAGCACCAGCAGCACTGCTGCGATGGGAACATACATCCCGGGCAGGGGATGGCTTCTTCCCCTTTTCACTTTCCATTTCCAGAACCAGAAAAGGATTCTGGGGACAAGTTCTGGCCTTCAGGTGCTGTGAGACCGACCCAAACTCCCAGTGTCAACTCCAGCATGAGCAGCACAAACCTGCTCGGGGGCAGAGCCAAGGCACAGATCCCTGTCCCAAACCCAGCAAGTAAAGCCCCCCACCCCCTGCAGACCCGGGGCACCCCTACCCCTCGCTGCTCCTCACTCCAACCCTCCGAAAGAAGCCAGAACTGCTGAGCCAGCAGCTTTTCCCATCACATCCCACAGCCCCTGCTGCAGAGACACAGCCCGGATTTTACGCCAGCGACTCTGCAGAGAGACCCATCTCAGAGGGGCTCTTGTCCCCCATCACTAGCCCCCCTCAGGGCCACCTCCTGGCCTGGCAACCCTTGCCTGGGCATCAGGTGCCCCAAACCCCCTCCTACCCCCCATCCCAGGCGGTGCCGCAGCCCCCACCGGCAGCACCTCATTAGTTTTCCACGTAGCGCCCAGGGATGTGGCAGAGACTTGGCAAACACCTCCCCGCCTCTGCCCCGAGGGTCCCTCAGCTCCCTGGGACAGGCTGGGCTGGCACCAGCTGGGCAGGGAGAACATTTGCAGCCTCTTCATGGGGCAGAAGAGAGAGAAGGGGCTGAAGCCAACCCTGCCCTGCACCGCCGAGCTCCCCGGCACCCCCAGCCCAGCCACAGCTCCGGGGAGGACGTGAGGAAAAGGGGATGGGAAGAAAAAGGGGAGGAAAATAACCGGAGCCGTGTAGCAGCACGTCCTCCCGGGCGAGATTCCTGCCCCGGGAAGGGTTAAGCCATCCAGCAGGTCTCTGACAAGCCGCGGATGGTATTTCAGGTTGCTCGGGACTCCACCGTCTCAGCTGAGGGGGGAGGGAAGGAGGGAGGGGAAAAAAATAATAAAAAAAAAGCATAGCCAGAGGCTATATCGGTTGTTAAACAATAGCCTGAGCCAGGGGAACTCGAGGTGCTGCCGAAGGAAACGGGGAGCCGCGGGGAGAAGCAGCCAGGGCCCCCCTCCCGGTCCCGGCGGGGCAGAAAGTTGGGAATGGGAAGGTGGGAAACGGCCGGAAAGAGCGTCCTGGAGAGGTGCGTGTCCCCCAAACTGCAGCGGGGTGGGGGGGATCGCCG
>VZTY01030614.1:0-10597 GCA_013400935.1 Turnix velox | reverse complement strand
GGGGGGAGCCGCTGCCTTGTTTCCAGTGGGGAGAGAGGGTCGAGCTGGCCCTGGGTCCCTCACACCCCGCTCTGTCACCGGCCCCGCAGGGAGGGGGCTCTCGGGGCTCTCCCCCCCGCCCTGACCTCCTGCCCTGCCTTTCTCCAGGGGCAGACGCCAATTTGCCCCGACGTCACCTGCAATTAGGGCAAATATCAAATGAAAAGTGAAGTGGCACCAGGGGAGGGAGATCATCGTTTCTCCCCTCCATAAATTAGCTCCCGTCCCCCGGAGGCGTTTTACGAGGCTGTTTTACTCCACGGCCCTAAACACCTCCTGTCGGTGACCCCGGGGCCGGTGGATGAAACACCCAGAGCTGGCTGATGTTTAACCTCGCCGGTGCCAGGAGGTGACCGTGTGCCATTTTGGACAGGACACTCATTTTCTCCTTTGAAGATTATTTCTCACCACCATTTCTAACAACTCAGGTCAGGAGCTTCTTCTGGGCTGGGCTGAAAAGCTCCACAAAGGTCTCTGTGGGGAGTTATTGCCTCCCCAGGGTGATGGCACCCTCGTTCCTGTTGTGCTCAGCAGTTTTGTGTCTCTCCAGCACCTGACCCCAAAGAGCTTCCCCCCTCAAGGTGTTTGTCATGACAGCTCTCAGCCACTGCCCTCACAAGGGTCACACCTTCATTCTCTGGCAGGTGAGAGCAGACCCCTGACAGGTACCCAAAAGGCTGGTACAGCATCAGGATGACCCCGGGGGCAATGGTGTCACCTTCTCACCCCAAGAGCAGGCAGAGCCCTTCACCCCACCCCAGCACCCACGTCACAGAAGGAAACTCCCAAGATTTTAGGCCAAGCCTTGAAAGCAAATAGAAGAGCTGGGTGAATAACCCCAGCAAAGACAAACCCAGCCACAATGAGAAATACCCCCCAAGGCTGAGAGACCATAACCCCGTCCTCATCCCTGCCCAGGCTGGCCCCAGTCTCTCCCCCAGTTGCCCCAAGGCCCCACCAGCTGCTTGTTCTGCTCACACACTCTCCATTTCTAATAATCTTTTCATAGGTTTTCTTTTTTATCCCCCCCCCCCTCCTTGTTTTCTCTTTTAAGTTAATCCTTCTTGGTGGTTCCTGACACTGTCAAATGCCTTTTGTGTCCTGTCAGGAGAAGCTCTTGATGTGGCTCCCGAGCAGCTGCTGACAAGTGGCCCCTGGGACCCCCCGTGCAGGGGCTGTCGGCCTCCATAATCACTTTCAGATAAGTAAATCTATTAATGAGAGCTCGGCAGGGGCAGGGCTGGGGAGCAGAGCCCTCCAGAAGGACCTGGAGAATAGGGACCAACACAAGGTCCCCAGCAGAAGGTGCACAAGCATCTTGGGGGGGTGACAGGGAAGTACCATCTCTCCAGCCACTGCCTGCAGCCCAGGGACATGGCCAGTCCTTAATTAGGAGGGAAAAGAAACAAAGAAGGATCCATCACACATTATAGTTACGATTTGAGGTGAATCCAAGGAGCCACCTCTTCCTCCCCAAATCAGGATGGTGGCTTTGATGCCGAGTTCAAAAATTAGAGATGGTCTTTGGGATTTTTCCCAAAGGTTTAGGAGGTAGCTGGGAATATTCACCAACACTGATGTACAGACATCCATAGAGCTGGGTATGGACCCAGCACACACCCAGGTGCCATCTCATGAGGTTTTCAGTGGCCATGAAGCTCCAGCATGGTTTAGGAGTTAACCTAGCAACCCCTCAGCTCAGAGGCAAAAGCATCCAGTGAACCACAATGACTCTCTTAATTAGAAAAAAAAGGGGGGAAAAAAAAGGAAAGGAAGAAAGAAGCAGAAAGAAAATTCAGCGTGAACTTGTGGCCAAATGCTCCTCCATTATCAAAATCCCATCCAAAAAGTGCACGGGGCTAATTAAATTACTCGTGCTGGATTTCTATGTGGCCATGAAGGCTTCTTAATGTGGATTGATAGCATAAATCTGCTCTCCATTGAGGGAAAAGTGAGTGCTGGCCCCTGACATCCATCTCTCTCTGCAGAAATCCCATCTCAGCGCCCGTCTCCCTCGGCCACTTCCCAGAGAAGGATGTCTCCATCCATTACCCCCGACGCGCAGCGGCAGAAGGAAGTGAGGTTCCTTCACATCTAATTACTCCCATTCCTGGATTTATTACAATCAGGCCAGGATTAATTGAGAAAGTGAAAATGCTGAGTCGGGTGATCGATCTTCTCCCAGTTACTTACCTTGTCACCCGCTAATAACTGTAAAATCAAAATGCCCCTCTCGGCCCCGCTCAGCAAATGGCTCTGCCTCATCCATTGCTGGGAATCTCTAAAAGGCATTTGGAAGCAGTAAGGAGGCAAATTGGATTAGCTGGGGAGAAAGTGCAACCAAAGCACTTTTTTTTTCTTCATTACCATAAAGCAGAAATTCCAGCAGAGATGGTGACACCCCGGTGAGGGGCTGGGGGACACTGGTGGTGGCAGCAGCACAGAGCAGCACAGGGCTGGGCTGTGCTACAGGAGGCTGGAGACTGAAACACAAGGAGCCCACCCCAGTCAAAGAGCAAGGTGTCCAGGAGGCCTGCAGCCCAGCCAGTCCCAGTTTGCACCATCACGTCCCCTGGCCAGGGAACACACTGCCCTTGTGGGCCCATCCCCAGGCCCTGCAGAGGGATGCCAGAGAGCTGGCTGGGGAGGGAGATGCAGGAGGAGCTGTGGGTGGGAAGCAGGACTCCAGCTGAAAGAGAAGAGATTAAGATTCAGGGCATGCAGGCACTGGGCGTTTTTTTGTTGGGTTTTTTTTTGTTGCTTTTTTCCCCTCCCTTTTTCAAGGAGCCAAGGCTTTAGCATTCAGTTGGAGGGCCCTTGGCAACCCCTGCCAAGCTGCTGGTGGGACTGGGAGCCACTGCCTGGCTCCTCCACTGCCACAAAAGGTGGGATGGGCACAGGGGGGACACAGGAGAGACCCAGCCTTCCCTCCTTGGGGTTTCACACCTCCTCCCCCAAAATCTCACCCCTCCAGGCAGGATTTATTGGGCCAGACTGTGGGGGAGAGAGAGGCTTTTATGTTGAAATTTAGCCAAAATGGTTAATGCAGCTGCTGCTCTTGCCATCAGCTTGGGCAAAAGAAAAAAAGGGGGGGGGGGGGGGAGAGAAATAAAGGCATTGAAACTATCAGCTCTTAAAAGATTTCTTCTTCTACCTGAAAATCAATTTCTTAGTGCACATAGAGTCACCAGGAAATATTTCACCCTCTGGTGCCAAGGGGAGAGGAGCCAGGGCTGGGGCTGCAGCTCCCTCCAGCCCCCAGAGCTCTCCCAGAGCTCACTCATTATTCCAAGCACACACTGGTGGGACTGGGGCTGAGTTAACCTCTTGCTGCCCAATCCTCCAGGGGAGAGACAAGGGATGGGACACAGCAGGAGCCTCCCAGCCCTTGGGCACTGTCTTTCTTTGTCTTAGCTTTCCCAGGATGTAAATTTGGGGATAATGTGGAGGATGCAGCTCCGTGTGAATCCCTTCAGGC
The DNA here is from genome assembly GCA_013400935.1 of Turnix velox. Lineage (NCBI taxonomy): Eukaryota > Metazoa > Chordata > Aves > Charadriiformes > Turnicidae > Turnix > Turnix velox. Next base: position 7,080 of record VZTY01030614.1, on the reverse strand, counting down.
TGCTGTGGGCAAGGCAGGGGGGCAGCAAAGGTGATGGCTGTCCTGCTTCACACCAGACTTTCCAACTCTACAACATCCCACACTCCACCTGACATCTTTCTCCATCAAATACTTGTTTGTGCCTGCGGGGCAGGGGCTGAGCCCAGGGCCGCGGGAGCTCATGCCCAGCTCACACATTCTTATCCCCCCAGGGGAAGCTGATAAAGGAATGACAGAAATTCTACAGGAATTCTCTGGCACAGCAAACATCAGGGAGAGGTTTTCCCCTCCCAGCTGCTTTGCCAACCCAGTCTGAAGCAAGCAGAGAGAGCACAGGCAGTGTCCTGGACCACTCATACCACACAAACTGCTGCATCCATCGGGGAGCAGCCAACCCCCTCCCTCTGGCAGGGTCTGGGGACACTCAGCCATGGGGACACTGCAGCAGGAGCCTCTCCTGCCAAGGGGCCAGGCTGCTGCAGGGAGCAGGAGAGCAGCCAAAGAGCCCAGGAGAGCAGGGCTGGGGACCGAGCCACCATGGGCTGTGTCATCTGCTGCGGGGAGCCACAGCCCCACTCCTTTGGCAGCCACAGGCAGCGCCTTTCAATTAAAGAGAGTGCTGCGGTGAGTGGCCACCACAGCCATCAGCCTGCTCTGACTCAGCCTCTGTCTGCTCCACGCAGCTTCACTTGCCAAATTGGTTCCTCTTGAAAAAAAAAAAAAGGCAGAAGTGAAGAGGAAAGGATGAAGTCTGTGCAAGAGGAAAGAAATGCAGCCCCCACCCATGACAAACAGCCTTTCAGATCATGGAGTCCAACCATCAGCCCCACTCTGGGCAGCTTATTTTGATGCTTGGCAGCCCTTCCAGTGACAGAGCTGAAGACACAGAGCATTTAGGCCTGGGGACCCTCTCCATGGGTGCTGCCACCTCCCACGGGCTGGGGGCTGCAGGGGATGCTTCTGGCAAAGTGCAAGGAGCCCCTCAGCAGGCTGGGGAGGGCTGTTCCCAGCCCACAGCACTCTCAGATGGCTGCAAAAGAGAGAAAAAAAAAAACCCAGATCTGGTTCTTTTCCTGCAGTCATAAAAGTTTTCTTTGTTCAGCAGTGGCTGGAAACAGCTGCTCAGACACAGAGCCCGGCCATGGAGGAGGGAGAAGGGCTCTGTGAAACCCCACAGCTCCTCCTGCCCCGGGACAACACCCCCGAGGTCAGAGGGACAGTGGGTGCTTTCACAGCCAGGGTGATGGCAGAGGGGACATCCCTGACCCAGCAGGGCAGCCACAGCCTCTGCCAGCACCAGCTGGGCTCTGCTGCCTGCCCCGGGACACCGACCACTCAGCAAATGGGGGAGACTGTGGGGCAGACAGATCTGGTCTGGAAGGGCTGGCTGTGGCCATCCCAGTTCAACCCCAATAAAATCAGAGCTCTCAACTCTCCTCACCCCCTTCCCAAGCTGCAAAGAGCATCAGGGCTGGGGAGCTGTGCTGCAGAGCTGGCAGAGCTGGGGCTGACCCCATCTCATTAGTCAGACCTTATTGACCACCCAAACACAAAATGGGCCAAAACAGTGCAGAAATGGGCCAGAGATAGAAGTGCTCAGTCTTTTGTGCAGGGCCCGAGGGAAGCTGACCAGCCCTGCTGCTCTTCTTTTGGTTCTTCAAGCCAAAGTTCAGGGCTGGGAAGAGAGGTTGGCCCAGGGCTTGTTCGTGGTCTTGTTGCTCTTGTGGGCAACTCATCCTATTTCAGCCTTAGAATTCGGTCAAAGCTCCTTCCACTTCATCCCTCTCCAGACCTGGAGCTGGCTTGAGCAGAGGTGGGTCCCTTTCCCTGCATCAGCCAGAGCCTGGAAGAAAATCAAGGCTGAATTAGCAAAAGAGAGAGAAAAAAGAAGGTTCAATGAAGCTGGCAGTGGAGCAGGACTGGCCCAGGTCGGGCTCAGCTGCAGCAAAAGGCTTTGGCAGCAGGAAACCTGCTCTGGAATTAAATAAGGCCATAAAGCCCCGGTGTCCGGGCTCGGTACCAGCCCAGCCTCTGCTCTGAGAGGGGGGAACCAGCCCCTCAGCTGTCAGGGTGAGGGGAAGGGAGGAACTGGGAGGACAGGGGTGCTGCTCTCCATCTCTCCACCTGCCCCAGCCCGACCCCCTGCTGCCCACAGGGACTGCCCAAGTGGAACCATGGAATCACAGAGTGGCCCGGGGCTGGGAGGAACCTTTCAGCCCATGGAGTCCAACCATGGACCCAGCTCTGACAGAACCGGACCCAAACCCTGTCTCTGAGCTCTGTGTCTGCCCAGCTCCAAAATCCCTCCGGGGATGGGGTCTCAGCCCTGCTCTGCGCAGCCTCTGCCACTGCTTCACAAGCCTTTCAGGGAAGAAATTTTCCCTCATCTCCATCTCCAGGGAGGAGTGCAGGGCAGGGCATCCCGGTACGAGCTCAGGAAGCTCCCAGGGCCCGGGGCCATTTGCCGTCCCTACTCTCCCGCCCGGGAGCCCGGGCCCGGTCCCCGGTCGCTGCCGCCGCTCTCGGCCGCGGCTGCACTTTGTCCTTTGGCTGCAGGAGAGCGGCCTCTGGCGGCCGGGAGCTGCGCTGCAGCCGGGACACGGCGGCTCCGCGGGGAGCGCGGCCCCCGCAGCCCAGGGCGCGAGTGGGCAGTGCCGCGGGAGCCCGGTGCTGGGAGGGGGTTTCGTGGCCTTCTCCGCCCTTAAAACTCCGCCATTCGGTCGGCAACTTATCAGCGCATCAGGGAGAGACAGACGGGAGCGAACTGGTGGAGCCCTGCTGGGACGGCAGAGACCGAGCATCGCCTCCCCGTGATGGCGGGGCTGCTCCCCGCAGGGCAGGGACCGGCTGTGCCCGGGTGGGAGCGGAACGTGGCGGAGCTGGGCTGCAAAATTGAAATGTTTGGCACAAAATTGAAATGTCCCAGCCCTGTCCCACCACCCTCTGCGGGAATTTCTAAGGAAGAGCCACAATCTGTCCTTCCCTGGCACAGCCGCTGGGTGAGAAGGGGCAGGAGCTGCCGGGATGGAGCAGGATCCAACCTCGGTGCTCACCCCCCGCAGTCCCAGGGGAGGGGTCTCTCCGCTGCCCGGGATCCACGGAGCGGGCTCTCAGCTCACGGGCAGAGTCATCAAAGAGTCCCCGGGCACTGAGGGGCCCCGACAGCTGGAGGGGGGGTGAGAAGGGGCAACCAACCGCATCCCAACCCGCGCAGCCCCCCATCCATCAGGCCTCTGGGATACCCCCGCCTTCGCTCCCATGGCTGTCCCGGCTGAGGAGCAGACCGACAGACAGACAGACAGACGGACACGCCGTTGTCGGAGCAATGCTCGGCCGCCCCTTCCTGTCCCCCCAGATGCCAGCCCCGTGTCCCCAACACCACCGGACCGTCCCCACAGGGCACACAGACGCTGCGGTGCCTCCTCTTATCCGGGCTGTCCCCACCTGTTTGTGTCCCTTCCCTCTGGCTTCCTCCAAATGCAGCCACTTCTCCCAGCAGGTCCCTGCCCGGTCACCTGCACATCTGAGGGTGCCACGGAGCTCTGGGTTGTGGACACTGAAAAGTTTCCTTCACAACTTCCACCCACAACGTCTCCCCCTCGGTTTCCCCACACCCCTCATCCAACTCTCTGGAGTGAATCCCATTTCTTCATCCCAAAGGGCCGCGGGTGGTTCTCAGGTGCTCCAGCCTTTCTGTGCCCACAGAGGGTGCCAGGGCCAGCAGAACCCCCCCTTGCCTCGTGTGTAGGATCAGGGGTGAGTCCCCCCCACACAACCCAGGCACTGGCACCGCTCACCCACGGGCCACCAGGAACATGCTCACAATTTCCAGGTCAGTGGAGAGAAGGAATGGTGATTCTTTCTGCTCCACAGGACAACAGGATACAGGTTTCACAGGCCCCAGAAGGCAGAGTGGAGGAGCAGTGACATTCTCCTCACCTTCCTTTGCCTTCACCCCCAGGAGGGACAGAGCCCTCCATGTACCCAGCACTTGGGTCCCAGGGCAGGGAAGGTGCCTGCAGCAGTGGCCAGAGGCCATCCCTCCTGCTGAGAGACAGGGGCAGTGGGAGAAGCTGTGAGGAGCCGCGGACACCCCGGGGTCAGCTCCCTGCCCTCAGCCCCTCCATCCCTCTCCTGGAGCGCTGGGATGGTTTGTCCTGAGGCACAGACCCGAGCGGCGGCAGCACACCCCCTCCGTTCCCACACTTGTTCCCCTCTCTCTCTTTTTCCCTTTAATGAGATTAAGAGAGAATAAATTATGCAGAGCCCACCCCTCTCTCCCCACGCGGCTGGTTCCTAATTAGCATCATTAATGGTGGGAGGGGGGGTGCAGCCCCGCGGCCACAATCAGAGCTGTCAGCGAGGCCCTGAGAGCTGGGAACGTGTCCCCAGACCTTTGTCCCCGGGCAGGAGGGAGCCCGGGCTTTAAAACCACTTTGTGCTGGGAAGGGGGAGCAGGACAGGGCTGTCTCGTTGTCCCTGGGACCACCAGGAGAGGGGAGGGGGGCGATGATGCCACCAAAGTCCCATCCGGGTGACATCAGCTGGGGCGAGAGCAGGCGAGGGACATCTCTCTGCTCCCATCCCTCTCCCTCCCACCTTTCTCCAAGAGGTTTCCAGGGAGGACGAAGACGAGCTGGTGGCCCTCCCCGAGCCCGTCCCGGGGGTGGCACCGGGCGGTCGCCGGCCCCGCCGCGGCCCCTAATGAGCAGTAGAAGGGGCAGGTCGGGAGCGGATGTGTTAACGGTTTCTGGTTCAGCGGAGGGAAAAATCCCCACAAAGGAAGGTGTACAAATATTGTGGGAAATCTATTGGGCCCTTCAATATCTGCTGAAGGCTCGGGCCATTGAGGGCGGGGGAATTCCGCAGCGAGGTCTCATTCAGCCGCCGTCAATGGGAAACTTTTAATTGAGAGGCTCCTCATTGAGGGGCGGCCGGGCCCGGGCTCTCGGCGAGAACAGAGGGGCCGTGTCTTTCCAAGTCTCAGCAGAAGAAAAGCCTCTGTTTCCTGAGCCCGAGGCCTGAATGCTGAGGGCTCTTAATCCACCCCTCCCTCACCACCAAAGGGAAAACCGATGCCGTTCCTTAAAAATTCATTTCTCAAATGACAAAAAGGGGAGGAAGGACAAAACGGGAGGTGGCAAGGGCTGGGGCTGGGTAGGGGAGTGCTGGCTCTGGGGATGGGAAAAAGGCTGAAGGCCCTGGGATGCCCTTCCCTGGGGAGCAATCCCTCTGCCAGGCTACAGCACCCACACACCCCTGAGGTTCATCCTCCCAGAGCCACAAAGGAGAGAGAATCCTGGCCCTGCAGCCCCTCTCCCTCCATGCAATCTGAGCTGTAGGAACACTCATGCTGTAGGCACCATGACTGGCTGTGTCACAGCCTTTCAGCTCCTGGAGTCCAACCATCAGTCCCACTCTCACCACAACCAGCCCTAAACCATATCTCTAAGCTCTTGAACCCCTCCAAGGCTGATGCTCCCGTCCAAACACCCCAGTTCCACCCAGTGCTGCTGGGAAGAGGAGAGGTTTTTCCCGCGTTTTTTCCCTGCTCTGACTTTTTGTTTCCAGGGAACACAAATTTCTATCACCNAACCCCTCCAAGGCTGATGCTCCCGTCCAAACACCCCAGTTCCACCCAGTGCTGCTGGGAAGAGGAGAGGTTTTTTCCCGCGTTTTTTCCCTGCTCTGACTTTTTGTTTCCAGGGAACACAAATTTCTATCACCCCCTTCCTCCTCCTTCACCCCCCACTCCCCAGCCATTGCCATAAGTCAGGGCAGCAGCTGGGTTAAAAACGTGCTTTTCTAAGGCTGGGAGTTAAAACCTACAATAGGCTGGGCTGAGGGAGGGACACGCTGCCCCACCGCCCCTCTCCTCACTCTCTCCCCCGGGCTGCCAAGGCAGACGAAGGAGGAATCAAAGAGCGGATGGAGGGGAGGGATTCTCCTGCTCATTATCTCTCCTGCGCTGCCGTTTCCAGGGAGACGCTCCCAGAGCCACATCCCTCCCGTCCCGCTGCGCCCCTTTGCCGCTTCCCCCCCTGCTCCCAGCTGTCTGCCAGCACAAGGTGGGCTTGACACGGAGAGGTAGAGAAAAGAGCCCCCCCCCACTTCCAGGGGAAGGGAGGTGGAGTTCAAAGGCAGCTCCGTGCCCTGGGACGCGGGGAAGAGGCGGGTCAGGCAGTTGGTCACGTCAGATGGGAGAGATGTAAAGGGGCCTCTCCCTGCTCTGGGAAACATCGAGAGGCTCACGGATGGGCTGAGGGGCTCACGGATGGGCTGAGAGACTCACTGATGGGCTGAGAGACTCACTGATGGGCTGAGAGGCTCCCGGGACGGCTNAGAGGCTCACGGATGGGCGGAGAGGCTCACGGATGGGCTGAGAGGCTCATGGATGGGCTGAGAGGGTCACTGATGGGCTGAGAGGCTCACGGATGGGCTGAGAGGCTCACGGATGGGCAGGGATTTTGACATTTGCCCCAAGCTCTGCATTCGCCTACTCGAGCCCCCAGTAGCAGCAGCGGCCGGTGCACAGGCGGAGCTGGAGGAAGTGCTCTGATCATGTATTAATTAAAGGTGATTTACTGAGAGCTTTATTCTCTGCACCCTTTTAGGTGCCGGTGTGGGTCTGAGTGGCTTTGAAGCGCCCATGTGCCACATGGCCACGGAGGTTCCTCCTTCAGGGGGGCAGGAAGGCGAGAGGGAGCTCCTCAGACAACTTTCTAACTAGTGCCCTCAGGAGTTTCACACAGAGACACCATCCATTGCCCTCTGCTCGTCTCACACTCCCCCCGTGCTGCCGGTACCGCCTGGCCCCGCACACAGCCCGTGTCGCCGCGGGGCGGCGTCGCACCCGGGTACCCCTCCATTCACACCCGGGTACTCCTCCATTCGCACCCGGGTACCCTCCATTCACACCCGGGTATCCCTCCTTCCACACCCGGGTACCCCTCCATTCGCACCCGAGCTCCCCTTCCCGCAGGTCTGCAGGGCTCCCGTAGTTGTGTCCCGCACTTCTCTCCGTTGCGGGGTCGCTGCCGGTGCGGGTGCACTGTCGCCGCCGGTGCGGGTGTACTGCCGCTGTCGCTGCCGGTGCGGGTG
>VZTY01030613.1:308965-332233 GCA_013400935.1 Turnix velox | reverse complement strand
TTTTTTTTTTCTTTTGCATTTTTAGGTGCTTTTCTGTAGTCTGGTAAGTCTGAATTGGTTTTATTTTCAGCCCCTCTAGCTTGGGGATTTCCTGAGGGCTGAAATGAGGAAGGTGACAGTTGTGGAGAAAGATCCTAATGACACAGGAAATAGAGCCCAGCACCTGATCAGCTGGTGCCAATCTTGGATCATGTCCAGGGTCTTGCTATTTATTTTTTCTTTATGCTCAGACTTCCCTAGAAACTAAAGGAAAAGTAGAACTAAGGGGGAATTAAGCTAAAAATACAGAGGGGAAAATGTCTGTATAATCAGACTGGTTTTTGCAACACCCAGGGCATCTCTGCATCATGCAGCAAATCTTACACAAAAGAGGAAGAGTTCCTGTGGTGAGTTTAACCCATACTTTGCTATTTGTTTTGATGTCTTTTGAATCAGCTTGCCTCATGCCAGCTCTCACTTTCCCCTTGCACTTTGTCCACAGCATGACCTTGGCTTCTCAGTCCCTTTTCCCAACCTCTGTAAAGTCCTGTTCACATATGAAACCTTTATTAAGTTACTAACTCATCCCATTAGATATGGAGCATTTCCTTACCTTCTTACTTCTCCTTACAGCTTCTGTGTCGTCTGTTTGGTGGAGGTTTGGATAACAGAAGGTGGTCAACACTTAGATCAGGATAGCAAATTACTCCACCAGCCCACAGGACTTTCCTTCTGAATACCAAGGACTCTGCTTTTTCCTCTTTTGTGAACTATGTGCATCTGTCATGAAGCAAATAGAGACCTCTGGGATATGTGACAGCACTCATATGTGCACCTGGAGAAGAAGGGCAAGTAAGCTGCAGTCATATGGCATCTGGATCTGCAGCAGGAGGGATGTCCTGGCCTTGCAGGACCTTGGGGTATCAAGTCCATGAGGAATAAAATGATGGCCTTGAAAATTGTTACCCCCTCTGCAATAGTATTTGGAAGGTACTATCACAGTGTTAATTTAACCTTAAAGAATTTGCAAGAAATTCCTACAACTTCTGTTACCACTTCTTTATGATCAGTCTGACAAACTGATTTTTACACAGATAAAAGCTGTTTTATTTCCCATTCCTGACATGAAAAAAGTTTTCCATCACCTCCCCTGGCACTATTCTTCTCTTCTCACCATCAGTATTGCAACCCAGGGAGATATTCCTGCTGCTGTTATGTCTATATTAGCTGATTTCACTTCTTTCATGGGAAGATCAGGATACTCCTCTTCTGGTGGTGCCTGTATTTATGTATAATGCTCTTGATTTCCTAGGGTCTTTTGTTCTTTTTTTCTCTCTGACATCACTGTGTTTCTTAACAGAAACAGATGTCTCATTTACTGTAATGTTTCCTTAATAACCATCCTTATCAGCCTGAGTACTTCCTTTTCCCTGATACACATTCTCCTGCCCTCTAGCCTCCTTGTATCTTCTGCTCTATCTTACTTTTCTCTTCCTGTCTAGTAAGACTAGAAACAGCAAGAAAAGCTTTTCTTGCTGTTGAGACTTGGAGCCGAGTGGCAAGTCACTCAAAGGATTTAGGCCACAAGAAAACTCCATGCCCAGATGTAAGTTTTGTCTCAGCTAGGATCATATTGACCCAAAATGTCATAGATTTTATGCTGTGAATGTCTCCTTAAGGTCTCACAATCCCAAATAGTCCTTATAGCACCGACTCTTGAAACACACAGTGTTGCCCAGAAAGCTGGTGGAAGCCCCATCCCTGGAGACATTCAAGGCCAGGCTTGATAAGGCTCTGAAGGATTTGATCTAGTTAAACATGTCCCTGCATGCTGCACTGGGATTGGACTAGATGACCTACAAAGGTCCCTTCCAATTCAACACATTCTATGATTTATTTGTTTCACAGTGCAGCCAGGACCTTACACTCCTTTTCTGTGGCCAGAAAACTTCACTGGACATCACCTAAAACTTTTCCACTTAAAGCATCTTTCATATTCTGCAGCTGTAGCTGTACAAACCTGTTCCAGCAGAAATTTCCCACAGTCGTTTGGTGTGTCAGATTAAAACCCATGGGCTTTCACTATTCTCAGATGATCTTTGCAATTTTAAATCTTCACTCGGTGTCTTCACTCTTGGCCAACATGTTTGCGCTGCAGAGAAACTTGTCATACCCCTTTTGTAAGAAGTGTGCAGGTAGATAAACAGATCTGGATCTCTTCTCTCCATTCTGTCTTTTTTTCTGAGATCTCTTTATTCTTTTTTGGTTTCTAGTTCCAGGTCATCTCCATTGTGCTGCTGCATCATGCACTCAGTGCTGATTAAATGCAACAACAAAAAGCAAAACCAACATTACTCATGATGTTTGGATGACTAAAGAAATTGGTGGCTGTAGCAAAATCTGGCACTCCTCACTGGGTCCTTGGTCAGCTGGGAAAGGAAGGAGAATGGCTGAAGCATCTTGTGTTAAGGGAGTCTAGCATCATTCTCAGCTCTGCTGCTGCCTCCACATGTGGTCAGATCTGTACAAAAGAGTGACTACAAAAAAGATACAGTTACTACTTGTATCAAAATGTGATCACTTGCTGAAGAAAAACATGAAGAAATACTACCTAATACTACTTAAGGAAACGGGTTGGCAGGATTCTAGTCCAGAAATGAAGCATAAGTTTGGACAAGCAATGTAAGGCTTCATGTTGAGAAAATCTGTTATTTCTCCTCTCTTACTCTGGCAGAAGTAAAATCTTGCAGTTATTTTGAGACCTTCAGATAGGAATTCTGACTAAACAGCAAAATAATACCACTTATAAACATTCTCTGGCAGGCAAAGCTGTAACTGAGCTGTGGATACTGATAACAAGTGGGCATTTCAGAGGGAGGAGAAAGTATGTGGCTTGTTCATAGAGATGAGCCAGTGTCGTCGTTTGGTTTTCCTTTAGCTAAGCACAAACCAAATTATCTCACAATAACCTTGTTTTGTTTTCAAAACCTCCTGAATTTGCCTGAACCTAAAATACCCTGAGAACAGCTTTTTGCTTCTGCTTTCGGTGGTAACTGGAAACCAGAAGCTCCAGCACACGCAAAAGTGGTGATGATGAAAGAGAATTAATTACATTTATTCCTTTGGACTGAAAATGGTGGGAAAAAAAAAAGAAAGCTAAAATTTCCCAGATGGATCTGAGCCCTGGGTGGAGTCTGAAAGGAGGAGGCTGTTGCTGCTGCAGTTGTTCCTGCCAGAGCATGGGAGGGGGCCAGGTTATCTGCCTCGAGCCTGGATAAGGGATGCCCATAGAGATGCAGCAATTAAATATGAACCTCTGACCCCATCTATAAATAGTTAAAATCCAGCAACGCTGCTACAGAAACTTGTGGGTAGTTCTCTTTCCCTGTTTTCCACATCCACAAGTCCTTCAGGGAGGAATTCTCAGGGAAATTCCTCCCCCAGGACCTTGCCTTGGCTGCGGGGGAGAGCACTTGATCCAAAGTCCTTTGTTTTGTCAGAAAACTGCTTGCTACCACAGCTTTAGGACTTTTAGAGTAAGCAAGATTCTGTGAAAGGTTTCTGTGGTAGGAGAAGTGCATGGTACAGTCCAAGTCTTCCCTCAAGATATCCCTCTGTGATGGTGGGGAATTCCCAAAGCCCAGTCCAGCCAGTGAGTGAATTTTTGGTGCATCAGTTTCTGCCTTTCAACAGAGGCCTCAGCCCTTGCAGCCACACCAAGGGCTTTGCTCTGCATGTCCCCAATGATCCCCTCACTGTCAAACCACTAGCTCCATTCCCACACCCAACCCTCATGATGCCGAGGTGGGTTGCTCCTGCCTTTTCATTCCTGTTACTAGTCTATGTGGTATGTTGGGAAGGACACAATGTGATTTCATCCTTTTTCCACAACACCTCATAGAAGCACAGGAATGTGCTTTAAGTGGCTTGTGTGATGCTCCAGGTTTCACACTTAATCATATCCCAATTATATGCTGGATGGGTGCTAACACACTTGGACTGCCAAAAGAAACAGCAGTGGAAAACCCCATAAAATTCTCTCAAACAGCCTGTTCTCTGAGAGACACACACCTCATGGACAATGTCGGATAGTGAGAGAGGTATGTGGTTTGGGTTTCCTCTTTCTGGGGAAAAAAAGAGCAGCCATTGGGGCTGTCACCTGCAAGCACCAGCCTTACCCAAAGCTCAGCTAATACCAACACATATTGCTAATAACAGCATTATCACAGCCCTGGCACAGCACTCATGGATGCATTTCCCTGGGGTGCTGCAGGCAGTGTCCTGCCAACTGAGTCTTGGGGAGAACAAATCTTCTCTGCTCTCAGCTCTACTGAGAGGCAATTTCTGCTGGAAATTACCCAGCCATGACTGAAGGGGTGGCTCAGTGGCTGGAGTAGGGGTGCAACCCTGCTGTGACTCTCCCCTCTGCTGCAGGATCTCAGGTCATTGACTAGTTGCTGCTATTCCTAATGTCTTAGTGCATGTCTATATTTTCCTGGTCACAAAGCTATCATGAGGATGAAAGCCTGGGAGGCTGTACAGGTAGACCCTCTGGCTGAGAGTTCATAGTTGGTAAGCAACAGACTCTCATGTAGACCATAGCCTCTTCTTCCTTTCTATCTTACAGGGTTCAATTTAATCCACCTTGTGATGCTAAAAGTAATACAAAAAAGACAGTATTTAGAGGGTGGTTCAAGAATGCAAAACTCATGTCAAAGTGCTTTTGTCCTTGCTTTTAAACTCATTTTCGTGTTGCAGAGAGGCCACCAGGCCCTCCCCAGTCCTATATTTGTTCCTGACTCCCAGCAGGAGATGACCTGCCCTTAGAAAGGTGTGTTGTTTCCTGAGTCGTTGGGAAAATCTGGGGCACAGGCACATGTAAGGACCATCAAAATATGTCCCTGCAAGCTGAAGATGATGATCTATGGGGGCTGGAGAACAAGGGGATGAGTTTCAGTGCCCTAACAGGTACTACTGTTCTTGTTGTGAGGAAGAGGGATGTCATCACTATTGGGGTGACATCTCTGCTCCAGGAAGCAGCAGCAGAGTGGAAGGCAAAGAGAAACACATGAAAACCAGGTGTTCTTGGCCCTGGTAACTTCAGTAATACTTCAGAGTAGTTTCAGCTATTAACCATTTTGTGTCTTTACAATTTTGCATCATAGGCCAGAAAACACCTGAATTTCCTTAATCCCTTTTTAAAATCCAGGTGCAACTGAAACTCCGTGCAGGTTGCCTGACAACAATGAATCATAGGGGCTCATTTGTACAGAAAAACAAGTTAATCATGTTTGCACCATATAATGAGGAATGCCTCCCACACCTTCTCCAGGGAGTAGCTTAACACCCAGAATGGCAAGTGATGTCCTTGCAGAAGCTTTTGTTCTATATAAAGTTAAAAAGTTAAATTTAATATCTCTTGGCCTCTCCTCTTTTGATAATTTTTTTTTCCTTCCTTTTTTTTTGCATAGAATTGAATTAAACCTGAGAGCAGGCACACGCTGGGGCAGTGCTGTGGTGATGGCTGGTTGGTGAGAAGAAAATATGCTGCAGCCTGGGAGTGAGCCCAAACACTTTTATACCTGAATGACGTGGCAAAAGCTGCTTTGGCCACCTTGGTGTGATTATTCTGCTCCACTGACCAAGCTCAGCTTACTCAGCCATGCTCAGGAGCTGCGGCAGGTGCAATGGGATGTGATTATTTGCATTGTTCCCTTGGCAGACAGAGGCCCTCCAGCTGGCCAACTGCCTCTGTCTCTATTTCAGCATGCTGGATTCCTGCCTTAAAACACAGGTAAGTGTCATATAATGTGATTTGTTGCTTTTCCAAGAGGGAAAGGTGGGTTAAAGGCTGAAGCTGGATGCTTGTCAGCAGCCCAAGACATAGTTTCTGCCCCATAACGTTATTTATAGGAGAGGTAAATCATCATTCAGCCACTGCAGAGCAGTGCTAACACAATGTTTAAGCTCTTTCCTGCTCCAACTAACTTTTTTTGCAGACCAGGTGGACTCCAGGAGCAGTGCTACCAAGCTCTGCCTCATTCCTCCTGGATGCTCAGGGCAGTTTTGTGGAGTTGAAGCCTGAACCTGAGCAGAGACTCCAGCTCGGTTTGAAAACTTCTGTCGCCATCTAGCGACGTCCCTGCCAGAGCCACATTTTCGGGAGCCTCACGGCTGGTATCCAAAACAAGACGGGGAAAACAGAAAGAGTTCCTGAAAGCTGACAGCCCCCTCGGAGGACTGGCACGGGTTTCTTGCATTGTACCAGCTTCTTGCTTTCCTCTGGCAATGCCATTTGTCCAAAAACGTGTCTGAGCCTGCAGAGCTGGCTGGGAGGACACATGGGCTACCTCCTACCAGAGGTAGCAGATAGTGACTATCCCTTTGGCACTCACCCTGTTGGCAGCCATCAGCTGCTCTATGGACTCAACAGCCAGTGTTCACCTAGGGGACAGGACTCCAGTAACACTCAGTTTAAATCCTCAGGCTCAGTGGCTAACCTTGGAATATAAACATCATGGTAATTTGATGTTAAAAGCATTGCATAGACAGTCCAGTTTTACTGCCACAGGGTATAAATTAGGTCTTTACAGTCCTCTGGTGCAAGAATTAATGTGATGCAGAGAGGAAACGTAAACTATAGAGCACATAAATACATTCTATGTAAAAATAAACTCATTAAGCTGTTTGTTAAGAAAATGGCTGGGACCTGCCATTAAATTGAATCCACCATAGCTGAATTTTTCTTAAGCAGAAACTTTTAAAGAGATGATCTGAGATGTTTGTGCAGTGGGATTCAGATCCACAAGATATACAAATGAAATAGGAGACAGAAAGGCAAAAGCCCCGTTGTTATCTCACTGCAGCTGTGCAGCAGGCACAGGTTACCACCTCACCTAGTGTGGCTTGAACAGGTGGCATTGTGTGTGACCCTGCTGTAAAACTGGGACAATGAGCTCTTTGCCTTGCCCCAGGCACTTGTTGCCACCCCCTTGCAAAGATTGTTTCACTCTCATTCCTACCTGGGGCTAGATCTGACTTTAAAAAGACCTCACAGTAAAATCAAGTAAATTTGTGAATCAGCAAGGAGTGATGGAGAACTGGAGAGCTTTCTGCAGCACCCCTGCTGAGACTCCTGACCTTGCCCTCTCAGTGTGCTCTGGAAGGACACCTTGACAGCAGTTTGTTGTTTTCATTTCCAGTTTAGAGCCAAATTTCATTTTCTTTTCATTCCTCTCTTCTTCCATTCCAGCATCTTCCTTCTACTTCCCTGTGGGATACCCAAATGCAGCTGTGGGCACTTGCTAGTGCTGGTGTCTGGATGTCACTGAGAGGTCTCCAGGCACCCTGATCACATTCATGCTGAGCACATCCACTGACTCACCCTATTGCTGTACAAATGCCACCATCACTTTTCTCTCCCTGTGCCTCTGCTGATGCACAGGATTTCTACTTCTCCCTTTGGTTCTTGGTCTCACTTTCATTCAGATAACTTTTTTCCCTTTAACAGCAGCACTCAGAACTTCTTCACCAGGCGTGACTCAGCCCCGGGTTGGTTTCCAGGCTGGTTTCCTCCCTGCTGGGCACCAGCGGAAGCAGATATCCGCTCTGGCAGGCTGAGATCAGCACATTTCTGGTACAGGGCTGCACAGGCTTCAAAAAGGTGGCTTTGGTGATCTGGCTAGAGAGGTCTGGTCTGCACTTTCTCCTGTATTTAGGACTGACCTGCTTTTGCCCATTTTCCACCTCTCCAGGCTGCATTCCAGACTCTTTGCCCATGTCTCTGCTCTCTCATCTGTCTTCCTCACCTCAAGGGATTCCCAGCTCCTCTGACATAACATCGTGTCCAGAATCATGTGGTTTCTGCTCCACATTAGTGGCCTGGCCTCCCCCTCTGCAGGCACAGCTCTCATGTGTAATATGCTTTACTCTGGGCAGCTGTCTCTTATTACCTAGGGATTTTGTGATTTTACCAATGTTATTTCCCCAATACAGTTTCTGGTGACATGAGTTGAAAGTGCACAGGTATTGACTTGATCAGACCATAAAATCACCTGAGGAAGAGTGATTTGACAAATACATTTGTCAGATATCTTTTATGACTTTTTAAAAGCAAACTCTGTTTTTCGAAGAAAGGACAAGGTTGGTAAAGCAAGGCAATGAATGATGCACTTTAAACACTGAGAGGCAGGAGAAGGTGAAATATAAAATTACAATCAACATTTTGTTTAATGGGCTGAGGCTCCAAGATTTTTTATTGGCACTTTACCCCAGAGCTGGAGCTGTTGCTCCTTCCTAATAGTATCAGCACTGGAAATAACATTTATGGAACCACATTTTATAACCCAATGGGAACGAATGCTTTTTTTTTTCTTGCCTCAGAAGTAATCTCAGACTATGCTGAGGCTTTTGTGGACTTTCCAGTGTGGTCACTTGTGGTGGAAGGTGAAGGAAAAGCACATAAACAGTGGGGGAAAAAAGCTGAAGAAAGCAAACTTTGAAAACAAAGAAAGAAGCAAAGAGTTCTAGAATTGGGGAAAAAATTAATTTTCATTGTTACCAGAGTTGAAACTGTTTTATTTACTTGTGTTTTAATCTTAGTCAAAATTTTAAAACAAGCTCTTTAGTATTGTTCCTAGCTTCTGTCAGCACTTCCAAGTAGTATTTTAGAAAAATAATTCATGGCCAGAAAATGCCCAATAGGTACAGGGGATTTCCAGTGCCTTTCAAGCCAGCAGTGCAGAAGGGCTGTAAGCTAGTAGCTTCATCCTCAAAACCTACAGGCCATTTATCACTGAAATCTCCTTCAGAAATCTCTTGAAACACAGATGTTGACTCTCACTGTTTTGCTCAAAGAGATCAAAAGCTTGGACATGATATATTCATTCTGAAATACGCGGGGAAAAGCCCTCTAGACCGAGAATCATTCGAGAACCCTCTTCCAACATTTGTCAAATAACCCCAGGATATGAGAAAATATCCTCTCCCTACCAGTTACCTGCTGCTGGAGAATTTGTGATCAGAAAAAGATAATTTTCTGAGTCCTTCTTGGGTGTTGATTCAGTTCTTGTTGGTAAGGAGACAGCTAGACTGGCCTTGGCTCTTCCCTTCCTGACAGTAGGAATCAGAAGGCCTGAGTGTTGCAGACATCTCATCAGGTAGCAGCACTTCAATACCTTCTTGTGTTGTGATGCAGCTGTTTTTTTTTTAGAGTTGATGCCTTGGGAGAGGACAGAAAGTACAAAAAAACAGCAATAGGAAGTCGGTGTGACTTCTCTCACTAATGGTTCACACTGTGGTCCCTACTCTGCATCCATCCTGCAGCAAGACCGTGATGTGTAGCCTGGAAGGTAGGCAGGGACCCTTCCTGGAGGTCACCCTCCAAAACTCCTGCTGCAGCTAAGCAGTTCTTCACAGGCAGAGAACACGAGGAAAAATGTTGTGTCATTTAGGACTTTTGAGTCTTTAAAGAATTCCCCAGCACCCATTAAGGAAAGGATTTTAAACAGAGCACTTGTTCTCACACTCAAAGTTCTTCGTGAAGGAAAAGTAGCCTATGGTGGGTTGTGAGCAAACATGGAGACCTGCAAATCCCTATAAACGGAATTTGCTTAATGAATTGGTGTTCTGTAATGAACATGTGCCAGGAAGGGTAGATTAAGTAAATACCTGTGCTTATGGCTCTGATGGAAAGATAATATACCCAGAAGGGATCAGAACCTGTCCCATCCGGTTGTTATTACCACTACCCAGCCATATAAACATCACCATATGGAGCCTGCACAGCACTGTTAACCTGTTGACATATTAAAGAGGAACTATGGATTTCCCAGCAGCTCATATCACTTCCTTGACAACAGTGCAAGGACTTAAGTATATGTGCAACATACTCTGCTATCTCCCCCCTTCATCTGCAGATGGACTCATGAAGGCTGAGCAGGGCCATTTTCTGCATCCAGCTTTGTTTTTGTTGGCAGAGGGTTCCTGCTCCAGGTGAAGAGAAATAGTGCAGCAAGGAGATTAGCTTCCTTTTTTCAAAAAACTTTATTAGTTTATTAAAAAATGGGCAGGCAATTCCACCCTGCCTGGCTAGAATGCTGCCTCCTTTAACCTGCATATTAGAAACTGTCCTTTAGCTGCTCTACTTTGTTAAGTACTACAGTTAAACAACATTTGACTGAGAAGGAACTGGAAAATCAAATAGAGTTTACAACTAGTTGATGGAACAAAGCACTTTCATGTCTCAGTACCCACAACAAGACCTATAAAAACAACTATCCGAACACAATGTCATTTTCTGGAGGCATAAGCCTCTGGTCCTGTCTTTTACAGGCATGGAACTTGTATCTCAATAAAAGTTGTGCACAAACCACTTATTTGCCAATAGCACCTCAGCAAAAGCTTCACTTTGCAGTGATTTCTGATGAAAGCTCCTTAGTCACTTGCAGTTCACTAAATTTTTCTTGTTATTAATATTTTTTCAAATTATGTTTGTTAGGACTTTTTAATAAGATATGTGATGGGAGGACTAGAAACAATGGATGTAAATTGGAAGGGGGTAGATTCAGGCTAGACATAAGAAAAAATTCTTTACAGTGAGGGTGGTGAAACACTGGAACAGGATGCCCAGAGAGGTTGTGGATGCCCCCTCTCTGCAGGTGTTCAAGACCAGGCTGGACAAGGCACTGAGCAGCCTGATCTAGTGGGAGGTGTCCCTGCCTATGGCAGGGGACTTGGAACTCGATGATCTTTAAGGTGCCTTCCAACCCGAACTATTCTATGATTCTGAGTGAGTTTGGGAGCAGTGCAGCCCGTAGTTCCCAGCAATGGTGCCGTGATATGGCAGTCACAGCAACCCCTTGATGAGGCCGTTGTGGGATGTGCAGTGTTGAAGAAGAATTGAGTTTTATAGAGAAATCAGAGCGAATTGTTTCCTTATGCCGCGACTTTTCACATCCTCTGTGCTAACCAGAGCATGGCTGACCAGCTGTCAAGGCCGGTTGTGGCACAGCAAACTGCAGCAGCCCGGCCAACCAAACCGTGTTTCTCAGTCCCCCCACGGAAACGTCCCCGCTGCCGCCGCGGCTGTCGGCAGGTGGCAGCGCATCCTCTGCCTTCGGGAGAAGCTGGTGCCTCCCCTCCTCCAGGAGACGTCCCTCTGGAGAGAGGGATGCGGGGGGAGATGCCGTCCTGCCCTAAGGAGTGCGATGACCAGGGAGATAGCTTGGTCCCTGCTGCTGGCCATCGGCACGAAGGGGACACACAGAGAACAGACAGCTGGACAAAGTGGGGAGTGTTTAATGGTCTGTCCGAAACGGGCCGAGGGAGATAACCATAGAATCCTAGAATCATAGAATAGTTCAGGTTGGGAGACCTTAAAAATCATCGAGATCCAACCCCCCCTGCCAGAGGCAGGGACAACTCCCACTACATCAGGCTGCTCAGTGCCTTGTCCAGCCTGGCCTCGAACATCTCCACAGAGGGGGAATCCACAACCTCTCTGGGCAACCTGTTCCAGTGTTTCACCACCACAATCAGATGTTATTTCTGGAGAAAGAACCCTACACAGCACTCACACTCTTTTTTTTTTATCAGCTGGGTTTGCGCGTCTGGAGGCGGGCAGCACTGGCTGAAAAACAACAGAAGATAAGAATCTCCCGGAGCCCACACATTTTTTCACAATTTGATATGTGATCTTGGGTGAGTTGTTTGAACTTCACATGCTGGTTACTTGCTGAGTTATTCTGGGCATGCTGGACTTCTCCATGATAGCCTCCCACTCATGCAAGCCTGAAGGCCATGGGATGTGGGGTTCCTCAAAGCTCCTGCCACAGGAGCTCACTGAGATGGCCCCCACAAAGTCAGTGTGCCTGGTTCTGCATCACATGGGGGCAGAATTATTCACTTTTTCCTTCTTTTGCCCTCTATTTTCTCCAAGAAGGTGACCATGACAGCAGCATGGAAGTTTTTCTATGACAAATAATTTGGGCTTTATGGGATGTATAAAATGTACTTGGGCTATTGAACAATCACACCGACTTGTAGAAGTTGATCATAAAAAAAAGGAAAAGATGAAAAATGGAGTTTTTTCTTCCCTCCCCTAATGGTACGTTATTTCATCTGGATCTAGTTTATCCATATCTAATTCCTCTTGGAACCTTGATGTATGCTTAGCTTCAATGAAATAATGAGGCAGTAAATGCCAGAGATAATGTGATATAAAAACTTCTTTCTTTTGTTCATTCTTAATTTATCCTTTGAAGTACAACTTTTTGGTTTCATTGAGTTACACAGTTCCAGAGTTCCCCAGTGCTCTTTATCTACCTCTGTCATTGTTTTCATTGCCTGTCTTTCAGCTCTCACTATCTCTGCATCCCCCATGAAAGATTGACCAGAGCTGAAAAAGTTATTTTTGTCAGTGTAGACTTAGGACTTATTTAAGGTTTTCAAACACTTTTTCATTGACTTTAAATGAGCTATGCCTATTGGTAGTATACAAGGTTTCAAACTGAATATCAAACTGAATGACATTTTCATCAGTTTTGGAGAAAAATGCCAGACTCCTTAAAGTTAAAGGACACTCTGCCAGCATCACGAAGAAGTTTGGGGCAGATTTTAAGGATGCAGTCTCACTCAGAGATGGATGTTGGTGCCTTAGATTGTGAGAGAAAACCATGCTGCAAAGTAAGAGGCAGAACTAAGAAGGAGCATAATGATACCCATGTCACTGTTGAGCTGTGAAGTGAGTTTAGCCAGAGCTGAAGCATGGGCAGGTTGACAGGCATCAAGTAAAGCAACTCCGTGACTTCATCCCTCTTTGCCACATGCAGTGGAAGTTCAAGTCCTGCTGTCATCATGCTCTGTGAAGGGTGTCAACACCTGCCTCTAAAGAACTGGCATGCCTTGCAGGCACACAGTGACCACTGCAGATGGTGGCTTGAAGGCTCAGCACAACATAGCGTGAAGGGGCACCATCAATCAGCACTGGAAAATTGGCACAGAGACTTTTCTGGCCTGGGGAGATCCAGTTTAGCATCGTACTTGGTCTGGGCAAGTGCAGGTGTCTAGACTTTGCACTGTGCCCTCAGGAGTTCTGCTGGATATAAGAATAATCTGGCATGCTTTTAAGGGGAGAAAATGACCAAAGCAAAGCTGTTCCTTCAACTGAAGGATATGAAAGGAGACACTTTTATAACCATCAGAGTAATCCTAAACAAATCCTGAAACTTAAATGGGAGTCATTTTAGCATATTTCCTGCAATTTGTAATATTTATTTTGATATACGTTCAGAAAGTTTATGTAATATTTTTCATGCATGAGCTACTTTTGGCAAAATATAGAGATCTTCACATCAGTAAAAATTTGCTATTATGATTGGCCAAGCTTTAATAAATGATTTGTAATAGCAAATACTGGCCATGTGTTTGGAACAGGGATGTGCCAGGACCATATTACCCAGTGCTTTGGAATGGAAATATCAGCTTATTGCATATGACCTGACCTCAGCTGGCCTTTTTGTGACCCCTGAGTAAATCAGTCTGACCTGTGGCCCTGCTTTCTATCCAGAAAGCTTTTGCAGGATACAAAAAAATGGCAGCTTTAGGGGTCAAACTCTTCTCTTACACCTTTCTTACAGCCCATGTCTATAATTTTCCTATAACTATGTGAAAGTGTTGTATTCTGGCTCCGAATATCCTTTGCTCAATGTGAAAAGCACCGTCAACCACATAATATCAGGCAAGATCTCTTTCATCAGAGTAATTCTGAACTATAGTCTGCATCTGAATCCACATCGTTGTGTCCACTAGCAAGAGGGATTAATTTCTGCAATTAATTGAGAATAGTGCAGAAAAAAATAAAAAAGCTGTAATTAGGTAAGAAACATTTAGAAATGGAGTTGTTGTGGTACCTACTTGTGTACCCATGAGAAGGCAGCATCAAGTGTTAACTGCAGGTGTGTGAGAATTGCTTTATATTGGATACATGCTTTCCCAAAGATGAAAGTTTTAAAGTGAAAATTAAACTTAAATGGTTTTATTAAAACAGGAAAATACCACTGTACTTGATGTCCTCAGTCTGCTGGGTGCCCCTCCTGAATGGATATCCCTCATCCCCTTCAGTGGCTCTGCCCAGGAAGATTATCCCTTCCTCACCACCTGAGGTCTGGAGCATCCAGGCTTTGGTACATCACTGGCTGCTCTTAGCTCAAGCAAAGCTCTGCTGGTTATCCAGCTGGCAAGCATCCACAGACATCACTCATGTCTCCTGCATTCCTCATATACCAAGTTCCCTGACTGATTTTCTTTCCCACAAAGCCCAGAGAGAAACGGTATAAAGCCCATGAGTGAGAAGTAGGGCACACGTGGATGTAGTGCTCACAGGGGGGCTCCTGCTGGTGAGTTTCCACTTCTACCTACCCTCTGTCTCCTTCAGGTGGTATTTGAATGCATAACCTGAATGACAGCTGCTGATCTGCAGAAGGTCTCGACCATTGCTGCTAGCCCTGGTGAGCATGCTGCTGCAGCAGCCAGTGTCTGTCCAACCCCAAGCCATGGGCAGGGGGTTGGCATGTGGCACAGCCACTCACTGTGCCAGCTAAGATGCTCAGTTTGGAACTACACCTGTACTATCTCCTAGGGCACAGCAGTAAACCAAGTAGATCAAATAATATATTTCAAATCCGAGTAGAAAGCATACTGGTTTCCAACCACCCGCTTGGCATGTTGCAGAGGCATGACCCAAGCATTTCCTCCTCAGCCGGTGGAGGCCACTCAGGTCAAAGGGACTGACTGGCAGAGACCAGCTCCGGGCATTTACATTATTTTCTAGCACCATCTAGCGTTCGACAGGCCCGTATGTCACACGAGGAAAGCATTTTCACCCTACTGCGGGTTTAAAAAGCTACGAAAGCCCGCGGTTAACCTCTTCTCTTTTCTCCCATTCATTCCTTCCCTGCATTGTTTCACGAAATGTTGCACTGATATATGAATGAGCAATCCCTCCTGCCCTTGCAGACACAGGGCTGCTGAAGAGCACCAGAAGATCTTAGTTGATCATCAGCCCTGTCCAGGTTCTTGACTTGACAGGCTCTGAAAGAAACTGAGCATTTAGTAAGAAAAAAAAAAAAGAGTTTGACAAAGCTGTTACTGATCTAATTCTGCTGCCTGCATTACGCAGGACAAGCCAACTATAAGGAGATATGAAAAAAAGAGAAGACATCAATTTTCTGTTATTTGTAGTGTGGCTGTCACACACAGAAAATGTGCCAGGATTTTCTTGGCAGTTGATCCTCTTGTTTGAAAACACACAAATAGTAAACAGAGAACAGATAAAGCTCAGCTGCAGCAGTGAACAGCCAGCCCCTGAGAAATCCTGTAACAGAAACTGTGTTTATAGTTTGTGTTCAAGTCAAATAAGCTTTAAGCTGAGCTTTAGCTTGGTTTTTGCTGTCTGTGTATGTCAGAGATCCAGGCCAGCAGGTATTTTTCAGCAAAAGCTCAGACATGATCCTGCTCTGACTCTGTCAAATAAGGATGAAGAACCAGCCTGCTGTTTTTTCATATGTATTCCTCCTGACATGAACTTTTATATTGACTTGTGGGGAATTCTTTCCAGTTTGCACCAAGAGGAAAGCTCATCCGCTGTATGTAAATGTGTATTTTAAATTGTTTGTGTGAGAACCAACTGCAGAATAATAGTGCATTTGGCTGGATTTGGCATTGCATCTACCACTACTACATAGATGCTCCTCCAAATGTGAAGATATCTGTAGGAAATGTGCAATTCCACCTGAGGCCCAAGGGAGAAGGTTGTTAGAGATTTTTTCAGAGGACAGAAATGATGAGAGTCTCAGTGAAAGTGACTCTTGCTTTGGGGAAATCCTCGGGGCTATTGCAGCCAGCAGAGTAAGGGCTTTCCCTGGCCAGGCTGTCATCTTCAGGTCTGCCCAAACCTCTGCCTGGAAATCCCAGAAGCTTTTCTTTTAGTGTATCTTATTTCAAGTTTCATCAGGCACAGAAGATCCAGTCTCCAGGCTTCAGCTGAGTGGAGTTTTTTGTGAGCAGAACAGCACCCAGTTTGCACAGTGCTGATGTAAACATCAGCCTTAAGTAATTAGTGCATGTGGCTGGTTAATCGTCCTGCTGGCTCCAGGTGGAAACATGCCCCTTCAGGTGGTTAGTGGTGAAACCATTACATTTATATGTTATTTACATTGGATTTTTAAATATTTCTATATTCTAGTCACAGTTTCCTCCACCAGTTCTTATGAGTTTTATACAATTGTTGGACAGAGCTGAGCAGAAAATATTTTTAGTTAATATATAAATTCACAGCAGTTTTAGAGTGATTGGATCAATTTGGGTCAAGTTTGATAACTCATTTTGATAAAAATTGGGGGAAAAGCCCCAATATCAGGAAAGCATCCTGATATTTAAAAAAAAAAAATTTTTTTCATTTTGAAATCAGGCTATATTTAAAGATGAAAAAATCAAATTGACCCCAAGTATTTATATCCAGTTGGAAGCTGATAAAACAAATCTGGTTTTCACTTGATTCTACTGAAGAATTTGATAGTGTGGGGTGACCTGGTAAGCATATCTTACTAGGAAAAGGAATAGATTTGGATTATTTGTGGTTGAGACTAGTGGCTACCCACTCAGGACTGTCACAAAGGGTTTTGCAAGCAGAAGTCTTGTAATGCACATGGTACCTCTGAAGAAATTGTGACCTTTCCAGATTACCTCTGAAGGCTGCTAAATTACTGCAGCAGGAGGAGAATGTCTTAAAGACATGATGCAGGACTCTTTGTAGGTAACATCTCTGTCAATCTCTTGGTTAGGAAATTTCAGTAGCAATCAGATGACTCTCTGGTGCAGCTCCCACCTCAGCCTCATCATCACCCTGATATCATCAATACCATAAAGAACTTTATGAAGAGGTTTGCCTGGTCTTGCCCTTTTTTCATACTCAGGTGCCTTGCACAACTGTCAAATTTTTAATGTTTATCTTTGCACAAGGAAAGGAAATGTACAAATACCCTCCAACATGCATATATATATTTAATGTATGATAAATATTTAATTGTGAATAAATGCTCTGACCACTTTAATTCATACTCTGATCATGTTCTGACTTCTGTTTGCTTGTTCATTATTCATAAGCATTTGCTGAGTAACACAGACAAGGCATTTTCAGACTATGACTTTTCTGGGAATCGTTCACTTCAGCTATTCACTATTCATCTTTTATGGCAGAAGACTGGCAACTTCAACCACACGGTGGTTTTCCCCTAATTCCTAACTAGCTATTTATAAACAGTAAAATAAAGAGGGACAAATTGTGAATGCTTTCCTTTGATTGTGAAGACCCTTGTTTGCCTGCCTATGTGGGCAAACATCCCAAGACTAACTTTTCCTGGAAACACGTGCATCCGTACAAACACAGAAAAATATGGGCTCTGGAGAAAGGTCTGTGAACATGAAGAAGCACAGCAAGAGTCAGCCACATTTTAGAGCATAGACTTAGCCATAAATGTGTTTTGGATGGCATCTTGAAGTTCTTATGTTTGTTTTATGGAGCAAAATAAAGCTGTTTGTTCTCATCTTCATGGCTTCAGGTTACCTGCTACTAATTTGTGCATCTATCCACCTCTTAGTCACAGGGCTTCTGTTAGAGTGGCTTCTTCCTAACAGCCTGCCTGCCTGGGTAGGGCTGAGAAGTCATCAAAAGGGAAGATACTAAGAGATTTTCATCACTGAAGTTCATCTGGGAAGAGAGAAGTCTTTCTGTCTGTTGAGCTGAAAGAGATGGGGAGACTGTCCTCTGGTGTGTCTGTGTTTCATCAGACAGGTCAGGATCTGTGACTGGTTGGCTGCTATATTCTACCAGGTGTTGAGAAATAGAGACATCTCCTGGGATGAGAGATCTTGCCACTCAATTTGATCTGGATCTCTGGCACATTCTCCTAGGGATGATCCTGTGAAGAATGGTATCCACAAAGCCTGGAATAACATTGCTTCTGCAACACGTCTGTGATCTGACTCTGGGGACTGTATTGGTCCTATTGTGTAATGGCTTAGGGTGGGCATTTCAGAAAGGTGACAGATGACTTCTCATAGTGAGGATTTCCCTCTGCTGACCAGCAGAATCAAGGTTTAAACACAGACATTGATATTTACTTATAACTGCTGCTGTTGTTACTCTTGCAACAGAAATCCTTAATGATTTGTTGATGATAACCACTTACTTTACCTATGCATGTGTATGGGAGCCTTTGAGAGGTTTCTGTCAGGTTGGCTGCAAGAGACCTGTTAGTTTTAAGTGATAATGAGGTATTTTTGCAATCAGATGAGACTGATGCATAGAACTAAGGAAAGATGAAGTAAAATGACTGCAATGAGCTGAGCTGATTTAGCTTTTCTGAATATTTTCCAAGTAGAGACTCCCCTGGGGATTATTTATATACTGTCACCACTAGCACTTTACTGCCCATACTGGAAGACACTGGAGTGTGTGAAAACACTGGGTGTCTGGAGAATCTGAAAATCAAAATATCCTGATTATCTGTGGATTTTAGGGCATCACAGCAAGTGGTTGGGAATTTTCTGGAATGCATTTATGCATGTGATTAAATTCTGTTCCTGTGTTAGTTCTGGTGACCATACTTTTTTCTTCTTGAGCCTTTGCAACAGTGATATCCTGGGGCAGAGGAGGATGGACTTACTTGCTGTGGTTAAGATACTAATTTCCTGTAATTTGTTTTGACTTGATTCTATCTGTGTATCTATTTCAAAGTTTATTGCAGAGGCCACTATTCTTATATATAAGCAGATAAAGAATGGGGAGTTGCCATGGTGATGTGCTAAGCAAGTAGTGTTTGATCTAATCAGTTTTTATTTCAAGCATTTCTAGGTCTGTAATTTAATAGTAAATAGTGAGCTGAACTGTGGATCCTGTTGAGTAGTTGTTACTGACACAGAGGGAAACCAGCCCCAAATAGCACCTTACTTCTCATAGAACTGCAAATCAATCGAAGTTGTTCTTCCTCCCTTACCTGCATTTTTTTCCACTGTCTTTTCCATTGAATTTCTTTTTTTTTTATGTGCTAATCTGAAAAGGCTTTCTTGAGAACATGGAAAAAAGCAAGGTTAAAAAAAAGGGAATAAAAAATACCAGATACATTAAACTAAAAGAGCCTAGTAACTTTCAGTCTACTTTGGTACAGAAAGAATGTTCCAACAGAACTTTGAGTAGCTCCTGAGCAGCCTCCTTGAGAAGCCAGACCTGCTTAAATGTAGGTAAAGGCAGAATTGGGTCCTGTGGTTTGTTCTCAGCTACAGGCTGGACTGCTGTGGTGAGGTCAAGCCATAATGAGAGGTAGGGAAAGGTTGTAGATCTGGTTGGCTGTGCTGAGAGTACTTGAAGAATTCAATTTGGCCATGGAAGTATTCCCAGCACAGCAGTATCCCCCCTCGTTAAAAGAGGGAATATTGCTGTAGCCCATAAGCTCTGTAGGGGAGGCATTATCTTTTAAACTGAACACTGCATTTGGGTAGGAAATGAGCTTAGTGGGGTCTGAATGCTAAAGAACTTGTGTGCTTTGATATAAATGCTCTTTCAAGTTTCAGCCTATGCACAGAGCAGCTACGGTCAAACACAGACCAGGAGTTACTGTGAAATGATTTACAGTTAAAAAATATCCTTATTAGCTTACCTCTGGATGCTTCCTGTGTCATACAATTGTGTTGATTACTAAGATAATTACTGAGGTTATTTCTCCGGATGGAGAGTGTGAGGGAGGAACTTTCAAGCTGCTTTATATCTCTGGTAAGCAGGTTCATCCACACAAAGCCACATTTTGACCTGCAGACATCCTGGTCTGCATGAAGCTCTCAGTGTGTGCAGTTGTAAGCATGACTGTGGCAAGACTTCTTACTGTGCAGGACTGCAGGATTTAAGGAGCTAAAGAAACTTTCATTCAGAAGTCAAGCAAGGCTTTGTTTTCTAATACCTTGCCTTTGGTTTCTTTCTCTTGTTCTCATTAAAGGTATGAAAAGTAAAATAAAAACTTGGCACTTGGTTTATAATTTCAGCTTGGTCTTAATCCCGCTAGAAGTACAAACAAAAATTTGAATTTTACATTGAATGACTTTTTTGATCACTCATTCTTGCATGATAATTTTACAGAATATACTCCAGTGCTCTAATGTTGTCAAACAAACATGTCTCAGGAATAATTTATCTGAAAAAAACATAAGTAAAATTTTCTGGTATTTGCTCTATTGGACCACTGTGGTGAAGGGATAAATTTGAGCCCTGGAAATATTCTTTCAGCACTCACAAAGCTTACTGGGACTGCAAGTACAAATTCTGCCAGGTAATAACAGCTGAAGCATAACATTTTTATGACATTCCCAGTCGTTTTATATGTTTTCTTAGTAACTAAAATGTGGCTCATCTGCTAGATGAACCAAGACTTAGCTTAATCTTCTCTGAAGTGTTCCTAAGTCCAGATCTCTCTTCTTCTCTTGGGAGATTTCATGACACTTAAGAGGTTCCAAACTCTCATTAGATCTTTCTTAGCAAAACATGTCCAACTCAGATTTTACATATGAATGAAACATGACTATTTCCAGTTTCTGACTGAAGCATTTCCAATTACATATGCGATTTGATTAGATGAAATTTTGCCTTTTTTCTGAAGAACATAGTCCAAACACATATGTAAGACAGAATGTGTATCACCCTGTTTTTTCAGCTTTTTTTTCTCCCTGATTTTCATCATTGTGAGAGAGGATTCAGAAAAAAAAATATGTTTGTTTCAACATGATATTCCTAATCAAGCATCCTCAGTTTGTTTATACTGGGGAATTTTTATTGCCATTTCAGCAGCTTTGGTGTATGTCCAATGCCTTTAATGGCATCCTTTTTCATTGAAACACCAGGTTTTGTGGTTCATGTTCTGTCAGAAATCACTTCCCTCCAAGAGCTGATGCAGCATCCCAGCTGCACATAGTCTAGTAGGATGAGTAAATTTCTTTACATTTCATTATAATTTTATAGCTTGAAGCAGGCTCAGTTTGCCTGGATTATTTCCATCCTCTACAAAAATAAGGTGATTTACCTGTTGTGCCAGAGATTTTTCTTCTGCAGCTGCAGGCTACATTTTATTGGCAGAGCCATGTAAAACTCCCTGCTTCAGAAGATGCTGTCAGCTCAGTGCCTTGATGTTGACCATGCCATCTTCTTGAGCACATTTCCCAAAGACTGAATTTTCATTATTTTCTCTCATTTTGCTACTTTGATTTCCTCAACTTCAGCAGACATTAGTTTTTCTGTTCTCATCCTAGTTGCTCAATTTTCTGTTGGGCTATTAAGCATACAAACAACTTAAAAAATTAATTTATTTAAAAAGAAACATCACCATTACAGGGTTTTCGCAGAGCAGAAAGTGAATGCCCTATTTCTTTGCCTAAAAATTTTTCTACTAATTATTTTCTTATAGTTAATACTGCCTATTCCTCACCTCATTGAACAGCAACTTTAGTTTTCACACTCAGAGTGGCTGGCAAAGACCAGCTGAATGAGAACATTGCAGACACGTTTGTCTGCATGAAAGTTTATTTGTGCTCCCATCCACATGATTCATGCTTGCTCCATGACAGAAGCTGTAGGTGAGAAGGGATGCTGAGCTACCATGATTTTCCATGCCTTCATATAAAGGAAAATATCTCTTCTATCCTTTTATTTATTTATTTGTCCCATTCATTGGTGATGTGGAGTGTTGCTAGAACAATAGTCAGTCTAATCCAGACAGTCGTTTCATTGTAAATCATCAGGGTGCAGATTTTACAGCTCAGGTATTATTGGTTTTGTTCTGTTTCTTCACTTTTAAGGCTTAAAATCAGCCAACACAAGCTTTTAGAAATTGAATAAAAAATTAAATGGCTTTGATACTTTGCCAAGTATCAGCCTGGGGAGGTGTTTCTGTAACTCTGTGGTAAACCCCAATGTATATAATCACAAAGGAAAAGCAGACAGATCCTTAGCAGTAGCTTTGCAGTAATAAATTATTATTATAAACAGATCATTTCATCCAGGGATCCCAAAGCACTCTGGAAATACTAATTTACAGGGAAATATATACAGTTTAACCTTCTCCATACTGTGTGAAGAGGACATCCTCTTCTCAGCATGTGCTGCATGAGGGATGTAGGAACATACACATGGCAGAAGATCTAGCATGAGAATAAGACAGATGAAATATTCAACTGATGGCAAGTTCCTATGGAAAAGAGGTTCAATTATGAGCTTCTCGAAGACCCTGACAATGTCCTAAACAACACCCTGATTTCAAAGCATTCAAGAATATTTTCACCCTCTTTCCATAATGTGCTCTTGTATGTTCCTGGAGGACAGGCTGTGGTGGTGCTCTGTGACTTATAAGGGACATCATTTGCTACGGAATGTGTTTAACAACATGAACCTGTGGCTGGCAGAACTGCTCACCTGCTGCCTCTTTCTCTATAGGGACTCAGAGGACCTGGCAGCAGCAGACATTTGAAGAAAATCCACTAATCCTTGTAGCCAAAATGCTAGGACATGAAGTTTTGTTCTCCTCTTCTTGGCTGAGACATAAAAAATGCAGTCCTTTTATTTACTGAATTAATCCATGGCTAGCCTCCAGGGAACTCAGATTCTGAATCCACAGGGGCTGCTGTGGCTTAGTCTGGGTGACTTTAAAGGGCTGGGATCTCAAAGCAACACTTGGGCTAGTTCAGGTGGCATTCAAGTGGCATGAGCCTTTTTTCCCACATATCCTTCTTTCCCTTTTCTGCTGCATAAATATGCCTCTTGTGGATGTGCACCAAGCTTGAATGGGAGTCTGCATCCAGCCCAGGGTGGCCTCAGGCAACATTTCCCTTCCTTCTCTTTGCTTACCCATTCATTCAGCACATTTATTTATTAGATGACACACCTGCTATGCAGCATCTTGCCATTTGGTCTAGGGAGAATTTTATTAATTTCTGACTCCCTTCTGTCTTGCTCAGTAGCTTTTTGTTTAACATGGACTCAGAAGGCTGCACCCATAGCTTCACAGAATCACACAATGTCAGGGATTGGAAGGAATCTCCAGAGATCATCTATTCCAATCCCCTTGCCACAGCAGAAACACCTAGATCAAGTCACACAGGAATATATCCAGGTGCATTTTGAATGTCTCCAGAGCAGGAGACTTCACAGCCTCTCTGGGTAGAGTTGCTGGAGCAACTGCCTTATGAAGACAG
>VZTY01030613.1:286954-308841 GCA_013400935.1 Turnix velox | reverse complement strand
GGTTGGAACTTGATGATCTTTAAGATCCCTTCCAATCCAAACTATTCTAAGATTCTATAAGTTGTTATTCTCTGGAGTTATCTTCTCTGTCACAGGAGCCATAGTGGCTACATGTCTGACTCTGTGGAAGGATGACCCCTCAACCTGCTCACATGGCACAGCCTGATCCTAAACAAATGCTGCAGTTGAACAGATGGTACCAGCTGCTGACAGATGGCACTAGCCACATTGCAGACATGCATGGAAATTGCTGAAACCCCACCCTAAAGACCATGATGAACCCTTCAGGTGGGAGGAACAATGCAGCACACTCATAAGGTCAAAGCATCATGGAGGATGCTGGGGACAAAACCGTGAAGGATAAGATTTGCAAGAATCTCAATTAAGAGAGTTAGTACCAGAAGGTGCCAAAAAAGCCTGTAACCACAGGTGCCTTCCCTCTGCTGTGTGGGGCGCCCTGGGCTGCTGTGTGAGGGTGGCTTCTGGCGATGGGGACCTTGGGAACATTGTCTTTTCCTGCCTGGACACATTTAACTTCTGACCTGTATCAGCTGTCAGATTAGAAGGGGTTTAGTCATATCAGTCTGAGCTGGAATTAAAACTGAGCTCCAGGGGTGAAAGGCCAGAGCCTTAGAGGGATCACGTTAATTGTCAGGGCCTCTTAATCCTCCTGTTCTTGTACATTAATCCAAATATCTCCAGTTCTTCTTCTTAACCTGTTTTCATAAAGTAACGAGAATTATACCTAATGTAACAAAGCTGAGTGTAGGAGGAGAGCCTGACCTTAGCCCTCCTGAAGAAGGGGTTTGAGGCTGCTGTGAATGCTGCTCTTTATCCTGCTCCCTCCCCACCCATTCTCCAGCAGTTTGAGAGCTGGAAATGATCAGGCAGCTCCTCCTCAGCCTAGCTGTGGCAGTGATGCTGAGCAGACCAGGGCTGTTGTTTGATGTTCCATTTGCAGTTTACATTTATAGTGGCAGTGCACTGATAACCCAGGTACTTGAAACAGGCCCAGGCAGAGAGGAGTTTGGAGCACACCACATCCATCACTGATCATGAGCATGGTCAGTGGGATTCCTCTGCTTGGAGCATCCCTCTTTACAGCGCTATCTGGCACACAGGACCTGGAGGCTCTGCTGCCCATCTCCCGGGGCACATGAAGGGCTGAACAGAGCTGGATGTGCCCTTTGATTTGAGGAAGTGCTGGAATTGCTTTGTTGACACCTAGTGCACAAAGAATTTCATCCCATTTGACCAGGAGCTTTCCGAGCTATCAGCTAAAAAACTGCAAGTTGAACTTTTCCATATTTTAATACACTCAAATTATGGATTGTAGCTTTTTACATCAGATCACTTTTTGGAAGCGAAGTGTTGGCACACAAAATTAGTCCTTTCTGAAATGCCTTTTCACAATAAGTTTCCTTGGAGGGTGATCTCCAGCACAGGAGGTATAACTGAGATCACAAACACTAAACGCAGTCGATGAACAGTGAGAAATCTAAGTGGTATAGTAACCTGGCAAAATTAATTACAAGTTGTTAAAGTAAGATGGCAGCACCTCAGCTAAGTTGTTAAACTCTCAGGAGCATGGAGTATGCCTTCATATGCTATGGTAGTGCAGCTATGCTCTGTGACCAGTGGCCCTCAGCTCTACTCAGATATAAACAGGGAGTGTAAAGATGAAGTTCAGCTCTTGAACCATGGGAGAGAAGGAGAAATCCCACAGTTGTTTGCATGAGTGTCACATTAACAGAGTCTGACATTAACAGAGTTTCAGGTGTTGAGGATAGTGTCCACAGTCTGACCTTAGGGACCATACTGGCCCTGGGTGATTCTGGTTGTCATCGCTCCTTGCTGCCGTGCAGACCCAATCTGATGGGAAAAAACAACCCTAACACTGCCCTCCATGTGCATTATTCTTTGTAGCTGTGCTGTCTTGTTCTGGTGGTCAGAAACTTACCCTGCAAGTGAAGTTCCTTTCAAAATACATGTAAGGCATCTATTTTACTGCTGGCATAATGGTGAAAGCCACAGGAAATTGTGGAAAGAATGAAGTTTCCAGAGACAAATTTACTCAGTCTGCTTAGAGTTCAACTGAAATGTCTCAGGAGCCAGATTTCTACTGAAGGGAAACAGTCTAAGAAACAACTGTAGATAAAAGAAATCTGAAGGCTATTCAAAAATTAGGAGAAAAAATGCTTACGAGTGGGCTGAAGGAAAACAAACACAGATCCCATGAGGAGGAGGAGAGAAGAAAAACTCCAATTAAAAAAAAGAAGCAGATGGTGAAAATATAGTTTCACAGGGGTCAATAGTAATTTGCTTCTAGCCTTGCTGAGCCAGGATTTTATCCATGGTTTCTAATCATGATGATGGGCTCTTCCTTCCAAACTTGTTCCTCCATCTCGTGATTCATCACATCTCCTGTCTGGACATGTGGTAGCACAGAACTCCCATTTAGTTAGGAAAATTCTCTTTTAATGGAATGAATTGCTCTTGGAAAAGAAATTCATTTCAAATGACAGGAGAAGAAGGGGAAAGGTTCATGACCTTGATCCAATTTTTGAACCCTGTGAACACACAAAAATAATTTGAAAGGTTTGTAAAACCGCAATTTCTAGCAGCTTTGCTCATCCCAGACTTGGGGTTTTTCAGGCTAGAAGCCCAGATTCCTCCTCAGATCCAGCAGACAGTGACACTGATACACTTTGCAAAAAAAGCCTGGACAAAACCAGAGACTTGGAAAATGAACTATTTGGGCAGCAGAAGTAAGAGAAGGGAGAGCCAGTCCCTTTGAAGTATCAGCTAGGCAGGCGTTGGATAAGCCAGGGCCCTTTGTAATCAGATGTCTGAGAGGAATGTCAAAGAAATCTCCTGACACTCGCCTTGCTGCTGATGGTATCTCAGTGCAGATAAAAATAAAAGCAGCAGTAAAAGGGAAGTCAGAGCCATTATCTGCCTGCACCTGGGCTGCAAAGAGCACTGAGCAAAGACATGGCCCAGCCGTGTCCGAGACTGTGGGGACATTTTGGGGTGAGGAGATTGACTCCAGTGAGATACAGGGACCATTGCCCTGTGCCTCCAGGGAGCACAGTCTGCAGGATTCACTCCTGGCCATGCACTGGGGGTTTGTATTCATGGTAGAGAGTTTGTATTGGCAGTTGTAACTAGCAGCTTCCTATGAATGCAGGGCTGGGAAGGTATTTTCTTGTCAGGATAATGAGGAAATGCCATGATAGCTTTTTGAGAAGGATTTACAGGCTTTCACAAGGCTGTTAATTATGTCCCTCTCTGGCCTCCAGTGCTCATGGGAAGTAGCTTCACAAGCCGTAGAATAAAAAAAAGCTTAAGTTTTGATGTTTTCTTACTTTGTGCAGTCTCTGGAGTGGAACAGGCTTGAGGTTATGTAGCAGTTTTTGCTTTGAGAAGGTGCTTCTGGGCTCTGTTTCCCATGCACTTCAAATCAGCTTGCAAGAATGCAATCCCTTGAAGCTCCTTCTACTACAAAAACTTAATTGGAATTGTCCAGTAGGCTTGAAGGCACAGACAGAAAGACAAACACGTAAATGAGCAGTGCTATGATATTTCCTCTATTTTCCTTGAAAAGTTAAGCTAGGAAATCCAGTAACCTAATCAGAGGTCTAGGATAATACCACGTAACATCAGCGACATGTCTTGGGCTTACTCCGTAGGAGTAAGTCATTCACAAGCACCAAGAACCTGTTTGCACTTCATGTGACCTCAGCTGTGCCCAGGGTCACCACAGGAGATGTCTGTTTTGAAATGACCTTTGGAAATTTTGTCTGAAAGTCCATAGCTGTTGTGAGACAACATAAAATGCCCAGTGGGGCTCAAAATAAGGAGCCTCTGTATCATAGCTTGGTCCTTGAATGCTTTGGTGTAATTTGTTTTCTTTCTCAGTAGTGCAAAGGCTCTGATTCTGCTGTCTTATATATCCCCTGCAGGGGAAGTTCTGCTTGATGCTGGGATTTAGGGTTGAGCCAGTGCTGTCAATAACACCTCTATTTGGTCTTTGGGCTTAGTGATGCGTTGTGCTGATGTCCTACTAGCACAGATACTCAGTGAACAGATCCCTCTACGGGAACTTGGTTGAGTTTTTATCACATCCTAAACCTCTTTACTCCAAGAAATCAACCACTGTACAAATTCTATCCACCAAGGGGGTCCACAGGATTACAGTGGTGTGAAAAGAGACCTTGACCCCTTCACTGTGTTGAACATAAATCAAATGTCACAGTAGGGTTAAAACTCCATGTATATTAACCAACTTCCCATACTTATTAAACTACAGTAACTATCTCCCAGCCCTTCCCCCACTTTCTAATAGCAGTATAAATAGTCCAAAGGTTTCTTGTTAACACAGCTCCCAGACTTCTATCTCTTTGAGGAGCAAACGTACTTTGTTTTATTACTTGTATGGCATTCCTCAAAGAAGGGGACTTTGACCTTGTTAAATTCCTCCTGGAGATTAAATACCAAAACCAGCAGTACACAGGGGAATTAATAGACAGCTTCAATATACACAGCAGGACCTTTGGAGGGGGTCAAGTTATTAACACACTGGGAAATGTAGATTGTATCTTCCGATGCAGGATGTATCTTGCATTCTAGATCAGATAATGACAACGGGGCCTAGAGAGCTGCATTTCTGAGATGAGTTATGCAGCTCTCAGCAGATCCTCCAGTTCTGCCTCTTTTACTGAGGACACAAACTTTGCTGACTTTGGAAGTCTTCACATAAAAAGGAATGCATAACAAACATCTTTGGGAGAAATTGTACCTCCTGTATTAACAGTGGGCCCATGTGGCTTTACTTTTCATTAAACAAGGAATCCTACCTGGGGGCTTAATTCTTATTCAACCTCCCACCACCTCAGACCAGGCAGTCCTACAAAAATAATCCGTTAATATTTACATGTTTAAGGAAATTACTATTAGGCATTGAAAGCCATTTAAAGTTCCTTTTTTTTTTTGCACTTTCAGATAATCTAAGTTCACAGAAACTATTTAAGCCTAATGAGAGCTAAACAGTCATCAAAAACCCATTTCAGCTTTCTTGCAGTGCATTCTTGCACTGGAAGCGTGATGAAAAATGTTTACTTAAGGTAATTGGGTCAAGGAACAAGGATATGTGATAGAATCAGCCCAAAAGTTTTAAACTCATTCATCATTTCTGTATAACTTTGATACTAAAAAAGAGTAAGGAAATATGACAGTTTAATGGTCCTCCCTTGGTTTTGAACAACTGTGCATTAGTCTGTGATCTTACTTTTGAAATTCTCAAGTAGAGGATAACATCTTACAAAACATCTTCTTTTTTTATCCTGTCCTTTTTCTTTATGTGGTTGCCCATTGCTAAATAACGCAAGTTGTTGTGATGAAAGCCTTACAGTAAATGAAAATAATGAAAAAGAAAATAATAAATTGAAATATATTGTTTGTTATGAAATACTCCTTTGGCATGAATTGCAATAAACAAAACAGAATTCATTCCAAAACAGCTGTAAACAAATCATTACTACTCCATGCTTGCCAAAAGTCTCACACCACTCAAGTTGACATGGAAAAAAGCATTAATGTAAGTGAGGGATGAATTTCAGGAAGGCTGAGTTTGGTCTGGATAAGCATATCTGACATACACAAGCCTTCTGGGAGCCTATAAAAACAAGCTTTCTTGGGAGATTTCCTGCACTTCTGGTTGGGTTGGAGATGTCATGACAGCTGGCTTTGTTGCAGCACTTGGACAAGCCAGGTTGTCTTCCTGGCCAGAAAACAGGGAAACAAAGAAGCCTGGAAAGAGAAGAAACCACATAACAATATTTAGTGCTTCTAGAGCAGTTCCCAGGCAATAAGCTCAGTGTACTCTTACATCCATTCAGTGCTATGTGAAAGATCTGCTCTTCTCCTTCCATACAGAAGCAAACTGAGGTTGAAAAATTATTTCCATCTCTTTTCTAGATTTGTATAGTATGTACAAACATGCAGGCCAATCCTCACTACCTTTGAGGCCCAGGAAAAGTGCAAAGCTCAAAGCTGTCACAAATCCATTGTATGTACAAACATTGCTGCATTTCCTCCACCTTCTATCTTCTCCCCAAGAATTGATTTATAAAATCCCAATAACAATTATCAATGCAAGTGGCAATGTCCATATGGTGCTCAAAAGTATATTCACTATGAACTCCTGGAACTCATAGGAACGTTTAGAGTCTGTTTTAGTGGCTGCTCAGCCTTTTCCCAGAGCATGTGC
Source organism: Turnix velox (assembly GCA_013400935.1). Classification (NCBI taxonomy): domain Eukaryota; kingdom Metazoa; phylum Chordata; class Aves; order Charadriiformes; family Turnicidae; genus Turnix; species Turnix velox. The sequence continues at coordinate 302,570 of VZTY01030613.1, read as the reverse complement.
ACTGGCACTGTGGTGTCACCAGGTGCTACAGGAGTACAGGGAAGAGAACTCATTGCAGAAGAGGGGCTGCTGACCCAAACTAGTGCTGAAGAAATATCTCACATGAAGATCACATTTACCTTTATATTTTATTGCTTTGAACAGAAGAAGCAATGCTGTTGGATAAAAATTTTCTCCTAATGAGAAAAGATGGCTTACTGCTCCTTGTTGAGTTTCTCCAGCTGGAGTCATGCTCTTCCAAAAGATACCCTGAGAGAGGTTCTGAGCTGATGCCTCCCTGGCATCTGAGCCTCTCTAGGCAGCATGCCAGCTTTGGGTTGTCACAAACATCCCTTGGAAATACCTTACTCCTCCTTGGTATTCTTGAAAAACACTCCCCATCCCCTCAGGTGACATAAACGGAGCCTGCTTATGCCAGTTTCACAGACAATTCAGAGACAAAAAATAATTCTTCCAAATAGACATTCATAGGAATATCTAAGGGATGATGAAAGGCAGTGGGAGTGAAGGTCTGCTCTGATTCTGCTGGGCTACTTTTCCTCATGATTCTCCAGGCCACTGCTTGGGTGCTGCTCTTTCCACTGGTGGTTTTCTCTGTCATATTGTTGATCCTTGAACTGATATGGCTGAAGGACTGAGGAATTCATACTGTGCCTGCTTTGCAAGGTTATGCTAACTTTGCAAGGGTCTTTTGGTGTCTGTCTTCTTCATGACTTGTGTATTAGGAGCACTTGAGGTGCTGGTCCCCATTCAAGTGACAAGAGGGGTTAACATGCCATCTGACTCATCTCTGTGCAGACACAACACAGATTTTTGTGCCTCAATGGCTTGTAACTGTACCCGTAAAACACAATGAAGTATAACCTACAAATTTTTGATCCTTGGGCCAAATGCAACCCTTGTGTAACCCCACTGGCTTTCCCACTGAAAGAAAAATTAATTTCCTCTGTGAGGCTGTTGTAAGTTCTGCATGCTGAGTGGGCAGTGCTTTTGGCTTCCAGTCTAATTCCACATCATCACCCACTGTGATGGGAAAGAAAGGTGTCACCAGTCTGGGAGCACAGGGACATGAAGCAGGTAGCAAAGCAAGTCTGTCTTCACAAGGCTCAAAAATGCTAGATCTGTTGTTTTTCAGATGAAGAACCAATTTATGTTTATGAAGACAATGGCCTTTGATGTTACTCAGCAAATGGTACCTTGAAGATAATAGAAGTTTTCATGGGCTGAGCCCTTGTCTGGGGGCCGGCAGCTAGTGCCAGGCAAGCTGTGTGCCAGTGGACCCTCCCTGGATGTACATAAGCTCTCATGAGGGGAGTCATGAGAGCAACTCCACCTCTGCCAGCCATCTGGAGAGGAGGAGATAGCTGTCTTCCTTGCAGAGTCTTGCATAGTTGCTCTGATGTTTTCATGCCTCTTTCAAGATAAATTATTTACCAGCTAACATTTGCTAACTTGCTCCATCCCTTTGGATTGAGCTCTGTGTAGGCAGCTCATCCTGATGCTATACTCAAACCAGGAGGAGTTACCTTCTCCTTGGTCCCCCAGCTCTGCTGCTTAGAGGCACGTCTCTGACACTTGCACTTGGGACTTTGGTGGGACTTGGCTACTACTTGGCTTCAATGAAGAGCTCTGACACTGCTTATTCCTGGAAGCTAGCACCTGGATGTGAATGTGGGGATGGTGCATGAAACCTGCTATGGGTCTGCCATGTGCCCCCCCCGGGGAGCACACATTCTTCTCAGGGACCTGTCCTCTCCCAGGCACTGCCTGGTGTTTCCCTGTCCTTATTCTGCAGCTCATGTCCTTTTGGCATAGTTGTGAACTCTGACATTATCCCCATCCATCTCACAGGACTCTGTCCCTGAAGGGATTTGTGTCCCTCCTGGTCCCTAGGAGCTGTTGGAAGAGGAAGAAGTCACCATTTTGAAAGTGGCTTTCACCACTGAAGTGGGACACAAGGGAAACCAAAGCATTGTGATGAGAAGAAGCCCTAAAGCCCTGGCAGGAACATTAATCCTCTTACTGAGCTGTCAGTTATAATTTAACGTTTAGTTCCATTTTAATGCTGTTGCATCTCTAGTGCTCTAACTCTGTGCAATTACTGTGGCCTTACTGTGGAGAGAGAATATGGGACAATGTGTGACATATTGTGTGAGGGTGTGGGTGAGTATGTGTGTGAGGTGTCTGTGTGTTTCAGAGTGTGTAACAGGAGATGAATTCAAAGTACTTCCCTGCGACATTGTCACTGTAGATGGCCACTTTGTTCATCACTGTGGTGGAATCATCAGGGCTCTGAACCCCAGTCAGCATCCCAACAAGGAGAGAGTCCCATTTCAGCAGGGCTCCCCCTCCCCACACCAGAACATAATGTTTCTATTGTGTCCACGCTGTTTTTCTGGGGAAGCGACAGGGATTTAAATAACATAAAGGCAGAAGTTGGTCTTTGATATACTGTCAGCAAAAGCTGAATACTGTAATTTTGAGCAATTTTCTCCCAACTCTCCTTCCCACCCTCCCTCCCTGGGCCTCCTCCCTGAGAGGCCATTCTATTGCTTCTCTCGCATGATCCTCACCCGGCAAATTAATGTGCTGTTGCTGATGAGAGACAGTGGGTTACTGTGAGTGTAGGCTCTCTCGTCTCCTCTTGCTATTACACCCTGGCAACTTCAAAGATCCAGTCATCCTGTTTCCATCTCCCCATGGGTCTGCAGGGTCTGACACAACAGTGTGGTTCAAAAGTGCAGGCTGCCCAGGACAGCAACAGCCCCAGCCCCATGGATGTCCATCCATGAATACTTCTTGCCCTTCTTCTTCTGGGATTAACTGTCACTCTGTGAGGGTGATCCTCCGTCTCCCACTTCTCTCATTTTCATTCCCAACTGAGGCAGTATTTTGTAGAAAGAAACTTTTTTTTTTTCTTCCCCTCCACTCCCCTCCCTCTTCTTTCCAGACAACAATTTAATCTTTTGCGATCTGCCCTTCTGGGCTGCCTGGCAGTTCCCCTGGTGGCATCCACACTGTTTGTTTTAGCTCGTAACAAGATACTGTTTTGAAAAGAAATTCTGATTACTCTCTGAGTTTCAGCTTTACTTTGTATGTGCTCTTTCCTCGGCAGAGAAAAATCTTTGTGATTTCTCCCTCTGCAACAATGATTGTTACATATGAATGAAAGAGAGGTGCAGGAGGTTGAAGGTCTGCCTGCCTGGCTTCTGTCCTCAAAAATGAGGAGCACTGGTGAGAAATGCTGCTGCATTTTAACCATTTCTGAGCTTTTGCACTCCCTGTGGATGGTTGTTTGGTGGGACAAGAGAAGCAGCCATTGAGAACCAGGATTTTGTAGGTGCCACCCTGGCAAGGCTTGGTGCAGTGGACTAAACGCCTCCATTTCCCTTCCCAGGGTTTGGATTATGAGCAGGCAAAGTGCCAAGAAACCCTGGCACAGCAAGGGAAAGGCCTCTCCTTCCAAAATCAGAGGGGTCTATGTCTGTTAGCCATGCCACAAATAGCACTTCCTGCCCCATCCATAGGGTCTCTGACCAAACGGCTCTGAGGGAGAATCACAGATGGTCCATATAATCTCCATGCCATCCCGTGTCTGAATCATTTATTACTAGGAGCAGTAAACATTTATCTTCTGCAAAGGTCTCAGGAGGGCTGCTAGCTACAGTGGCAGTCTTTGCTGTCCAGGCAGGTGACAACTACCCTTCAGGACCAGCAACACTAAGTACACAACAAGACAGTGGTTGAGGTTTTTTTTCTCTAACCTCTGGAACAACTCGAGAGTGCTGGCTTCAGAATGAGGACTACGGTAGCTCTTCCTCCCCAGAGAAAGTGAGACAGTCTAAGGATGAGTAGCTCAGAGCAGGAAAGGCTTGTGTTGCACTTTGTGGGATTTTAACTGGCTTGTGGATTTTATTCACCGAAGCTGTACCTCAGCAGCTCCCTTGAGTGACAATAGACATCTTTTGCCTCACATAAAATCTATGGAGAACACAGATGAAATAAAAGAAGAAAGACAAATGTTACAGATACTGGAGTGGTTTGCTGTGTATAGTTGGGCTCATGTCCTTGCACTGCTGCACATGTAATGTCACTGCTCTTCAGTTTTTCACTTCTAGTGTAGCAGGGAAAATACAGCCTAGTTTACAATAGACAATATCGAAGTCTGCTCAGATTTCTTCCTACTTTTCCAGGTTCTGCAGTTTAAAATATCATAGGTTTATCAGGAATGAACTTCAATATGTGATAAATATGTGTCTCCAAAAAATGAGCAAGCCCTTCTATTAACTACCTCTCTTTTTTCATCTAAGACAGGTTCTACGACATCCAGCAGGTTCCTGTGGAATTTTGGACCAGACTGGAGGGTCTGTTAAAGTTTGCCAAGGTTACAACTGAACTAAAACAGGACTGAGTCTCCCAAACATGCCACTCCCATTACCTCAACACAATTTAAGTCCATTAAATAAAGGAGAATGACAAACCCATGCAGCACATAGTAGTGTCTGAGTTACTGGTATTAGGGCACTCCATTTCAATCTGGTTGTTCCAATTTGAGTCTGTATTTTACAGCCAAGTTCTCAGATCTCAGTGGCTAAAAATCTTGCTTCAGGCATCCCCGTTGTGTTATTTTCCATATAATGACATCGTTCTGTGTAATGAGAAGTTAGCAGCTCATTCACTGCTTACATCTGTCTTGGAGGAGAAAATTGTAATTTCTTGACTTACGCACTGATTAATGAAAATGCAGGTTAGTCATGGCAAATTTTGAGAAGTCCAAACTTTGGAAATTATGGCAGGAATGATGAAGACTTAAAGGTATGTTTTGGGGGGAACAACCTACTTTTGGAGAAGTTTTGCATTTGATTAATTTTGTGCCAGAGGTATGTTTCTCACAAACCCGCATGCTCATTTGGAATGACATAGTCTGATGAACAGCAAACTACTTAAGCCTGTCAGAATGCCATGAGATTTGAACCCTGTCTGAAACCCTCTTCTGGATAATTTGTAGGAAAAAAAACCCTAGTAGAATCAAAGAAGTTCTTCAGGGAACAGAAAGTAAGCAAAACACAGGAGCAGCTCTTTGCTTTTGGGAAAAATAGGGTTTCATTTGAGGCATCCCCAAATTCATGAATGCTCCTCTCACAGTGGTTTGGGTTACCTCCTGATACAGTAACCCTGGAGTTCAGTATTGGATTTAGCCACTCCCATTCAAGCAGTTTAAAGTAGATGCCTGAACTCTATATAGTCAATGGAGATTCAGTTAATGTGGTCAACAGAATTTGAGACAATTGTCTAAATATGACCAGCTACTGCCAGAGGAGATGATCTAGGGTATCAGGTTATCTGCACAGTCTCAAAGGTATTGTGCAGTTGGAGAACCACATGCTCACAGACCTGCAGGCTGGAGACCACACAGAAAACCTTCCAGTATCTCCAGTGTCTCTTGATGTCTGAATTTGAGTACTAAAGTGAACCCAAGGAGTTCTGCATTCTATTCTTAGTAACTTTAAAGAGTTATCTTCTTTTAGCTGAGCTGAATCCCACTCTAAGTGCTTAACTCTGCCTAAAAGTACACTGTAGTCCATGTGAAGAAGTCTAAGGCTGCTGCCAATGGCCCCAGTACTTAAATTATACTACCTGAGAACTCTCTTTTTGAGACTGAAGCACCCCAAGCTGTGCCCCTTTACAGCAGCCTAGACCCTAGGATCACTATTGATGAGCACTTTTGTCTATTTGACTTAGGTGGGAAACAAAACATTTCATTTCAATCTGCTTGATAACAAGACTTTTCAAATTGTTAAACCTGTAGAGGGATGTGTATTGTTGAGTCTGATTGATGATGATGTGGATAAGGCCCCCTCCTGGAAGATTTCATCCAATGCTCCTGCAGCTCCTCTGAGGAGTTAAGTTTTCTAGGAGCTCTTTCATCACAGCTCACGTGGTATTGTGCATCCTGGCGAGGAGCCTGGTCCTTTGGCTATTGGAGTTTTTTGCTCCAGATGAAAGCAAATGGGTAATGAACACTGTTTTTCAAAGTCAGAAAGTCACATCTGCTGCCTGCTGAGCAGCATCCTGGGTAGTATCTGCAAGCAAGGGGACAGGGAAAAGTTTTTGCTCTTGTTTTTCTCTCTGATGTGTTACACCACTCCTTGTAGCCTTGCATTGGTGAGTACAAAGTACCTCCTGGTTGTGACATCATGCCACAGAAAACAGACTAATGAGGCAAAGGAAACAAGGCTCACTTTTCTGCAGAGAGGCTGGCTCCAGTCACCTGGTTGTAGTTAAGACAGATCACACTGAGCTGTTCTGCTTTGTAAGAGCTGAATTTCATTCTCCCTTACTGCATGTTTATCTGATATCTTGTAAAAACTGTTGTCCATTTCTCCTGCCTTTAGATCTTTTGCTTTTCTGAAATTCTAAGTCTCCAACTGTGACCTTTCAGCAAAACCAGTTGACTTCATCAAATGAATCCTGTGACTTTGATTATTGTAGGAGCTTTCATTAAAGGAGTCCAAAGTAAAGCAGACAAGGAAATGTCTTTGTGATTTGCAGCAATGCATTGAGAAACAAAAGGAAATGGATGGCAGAGATAAGGAAAATAAAATAGCCACAATTTTTTAATAAGGGGAATGGAATTTTCCCTGAGGGTCTGTGTTATAATGCTCTTTAGTAAAACACAAGCAAAACTCATAGTACTGGAACTTAAATAGAAAATATTGCCAATTTTGAGCAACACAATGAAATCACTAAGAGCTGGAAAATGCTGACATGAAGACATCATCTTGAGCATTTTATGCTTTAGATAATAGTGCTTCCAGTAAACAATTGGCTTTTATGGATTTAACTGTAAAGCTGGGACTGCCATGTGCACTGCCACTGTGACATATTCTTCAACAGCATCACATTTTACTCTTTGCTTTCTTTGTTATTTTAGTTGTGGAGTTCATTTATGGTACATACATTCTGATTCTTTTCTGGTTTGTCTGCAATATATTTTGCAGTTTTTCACAAAGGGACCTGGCTAGCACAAAATGGCAGTAATGTGTTAATCAGCACAGAAAATCAGCCAGGCTTGTGACAACCTCACCTGTAAATTATATTTACTTTTTCCCACATGGACTTTCTCACAGCTATTAAAGGAATGAGAGATTTATTCTTGGGATATTTTTAATATTTTTGTGGTTTGGACTTTTTTCTAGGAGTACTGTGTTTAATTTTTATTCCATTTACAAACTCCTTAATAAAAATTATCCAGGCAATCATCACAGAGATGGTTTCCTATGTAAAATGTAGTTCAATTTTGCAGTGGTGCTGCCTATGGGTAGAGCTTCTTTGTCTTAATTAAAAGTTCAAGCAGATCCCAGGCCATGATAGATCTCATTTAGCTATACTTTTGATTCCTTCAACCAAGTATTGTACAAACTCCCAGAAGGATTGTCTTACTGCTAACCTTTCAACATCATCTGTTTTCTCAAAGCATTGCCAAAAGGAACGATTATCCTTTTAACAATCATAAAAGTCTATTTTACCACTCTCCCACAACTCAGAAGACACTAAAGGGATTTTGTTCAAAGTTTCCACAAAGATTACTTCTCTAGCTGAGACCAGCATGGATTACATCAGCCCAGAACAGTTGAAAAAAAAAATCAGTACATGGAAAGAAGGAGTTCAGGACAGAAAGTGTCCTGTGACCTAGAGAGAGAAATCTGGCACAAACCTGAAGTAATTTCCCAGAGATGGTTTCCAGCAGCCCCAGTTCCACTAAGAGAGGGGGCTCAACTGGAGGGAGCCAGGACATGGTCCAGTCAGGTGGGAATCAGTGCTGGGGACAGAAGAGTGAGAGTGCCTGCAAGCAGCCTGGAATGATGCTTCTCACAGGAACAGCAGGTCCTGCCCACCATTTCTGCAGAGGGGTCATGAGTAAATAGACTGAGTGCCCTGGAAAATTGTGAAAGAATCCATAGACACTGAGCCAGAAGAGTCTATTAAATCATCTTTTCCTCACTGTGGGACAAATATGATTTTCAAATACCTTTTTGAGAGCCACATGGCAGCACACCCCTCAGTATTAGAAAGTCTGTATTTTCAGCGTGGCACTGATACCCAGAAAAAAAGGACCAGGTTCAATTTCAAGGCTCCTGTAGTAAAACCACACTCATACATTATCTAATAACCTTTGAAATCCAATTATGCTGTCTGAGATCTAGAGCATGAATGATAATTCCCACTGCCATGTGAATTGGACAAAAATACTGGACCCATGGGCCCATAAGACTTCTTCCCCTCCAGCTGTTATAAGTCCAGAATGGTCTTTTTCTCCTTTCTCCTTAAGATTCCAGGATACCCTCTCAGCATCAGCAGGATTAACCATCTCTACCTCTCCTTGTGGATGGTGGGTAGAGGGATCACAGCAAGCTGCAAGAGACAAAGTAAATGGTTGGTCCCCATGGGATGGTGCCGGGTTCTCTCCATGGAGGGCAGGACAAGTATGAGAAATGGGATGGGGCAGAGCTCACAACATCAAGCTGTCACATAGAGAGGGATGGCAAGTATCACAAAGCTGATCTCGAGCAGGGTAAAATATGAGCCTGATTCAGCCTAAGGGTGTGTGAATTGCAATTGCTGATGCCTGACAGCAGGATTTCACTTGTGTTCCCTTTTGCAGACCCAGAAAAGCATCTGGTCCCTGTTGGAAGATGTCAAGAGGCAGAGAAGCCATCATTTCTTCTGCTTGCTCATTCTGGTTTTTAATCTACTTTCACTAATTAAAAGTTTTTAATGTATTTCTCAGTTGAGTTTGCCTGGAGTTAAGTCCCAGCCATCAATTCTTGTTATGCTTTTCTCCCCAGGATTAAAGAGCTCTGCTGAGCCCAGAATTTCTACCCATGAGGGTACTTACACTTTGTAATCATATCATCCTTTGATCTTTTTGATCAGGCCACCAGGCTGAACTCCTCACACACAGAGAGATCTCTTGGAGATAGTAGTTGTGAATACAAACACTGATTTTGTGCTAAACTGTCTCCACACACAGTTGAGTGCACAGGACCAGGTTACCCTGTTTAACATCACTGACACAGGACCACAGGTCATAAATACATATGAAGATTTGGAGATTAAATCATTTGCAGGGATTCAACAGATTCCTTGGTCTCTGAAACAATATATTATCCTTAGTGAAGAAGGGCAAACTGTGTGTCTTTGCACCTTTTCAATATTTCCCCTCCTTGTGAATTATACAGGTGCTCCTTCCCTCAGTATCTTCTTCTTTATTCCCCCTGCCTCATCCTTATGCTAAAGCAGCAATATTTTCTGTCTTACTCTGGTGTAGACTGAATTAAACTGGTTGCCAGCCTCTCCCTCAGCAGGCTGGCAGCTGGCATGGCAGACCACACAGAATGGCTTTGACAGAAGGAGCAATTTGGGAGGGCACCAGCAGAAATTTCATTTTGAATGGGAGGAAATAATTTCCCCCAGTTGCATGAGTTTTCCTCTGCCTGGTATACTCTGCATAACTCTGCAAGGAAAAGGAATTGCACTGAGGAAATAGCTAAATTAATCTTCCATTTCTTCTCCAAACAAATGTAATCTATGGGATCAAAAAAACCTGACTGCATATTCAGGTTGGAAGGTTGTAGTGGCATTTGACCAAAAGCAAAGTAAGCAGAGAAACTGTATTTTGTACATTGTACCTTTGGCAGGGACATGCTGATGCTCCAGGATGTCTCTTGCATTCACACTGCAGTTGGATAGGAACGTCTGACTTTCTACAAAGGAGCTGAGGGGTGGAGAGCATGAAGGAGATCATGGAGCAGAGGACCAACACTTCTCTCTGACCTCATGAACCAACAATTTTAAGGCCATGTAACAGCTACACAGATAATCTGGTCTCAAAGAGCTTTCCAGAAGATGACAGAAAAGCCTCCAGCTTCTCTGTAAGGATAGCTGGTCTCCCAGCTGGGTTTTTGGAGTGTACATGATATTGACTCCATCAGCTGCCTTGTTCCATCCCTGTACATGCTTGTGGATACCTCAGCAGCTCTGTCCTGCTGCTGTGAGCCATGCCCTGATGGCTCATAAGATCTCATGGCCCACAAGAAATACATCAGTCAAGTGACTGTCCCCGTTCTAGCAGTGGCTTCCTTACTACTGGTTCATCTCCTGGTATCACTTACCTCTCTTGCAACTGAAAACAGTGATTTCAACATCAATTAAATTATTAAATTTGCATTTTTAAATTTAAGAATGAGTGTATTAATTTTTTTTAAGGTAGGGTAGTGTGAAGACAGTAAATGTTACTGCAGAGCAACAGTAATTCATAAAGATCCCAGAAGAGCTTTTTTCTCTTTTTTTCTCCTTTTTTTTTTTCCTTTGTGTGTGGAAAAAATGTTAACAACAAATCTCCTAATTTGCTTGTAGACTGAGATTTCTGCCAAGTGAGTATTTATGTCCAAGTCTGAAAGATGGGCATATAATGGAAGTGTTGAAGAACTCTCAAGTAACCAAAAGCTGTTTGATGACATACCCTACAAGGTCAGTCCTGTTTGCTGTTAAAATAGGCAGTAAAACTTCCTTTAAATTTATGGCAAAACAGGATCAGGCCCTTTATTTAATTTGCTTCTACCTTGGTAGGAGGCTTCTTGTTCCTCTGAAATATGTCTGCAGATGATCTCATGATCCCTGTTGTCCATGTGTGCTGGCAAGGACCCTCAAGTAGTTAGAGTGCTCAGACATGACAGCATGCTAGATTACCTGCAGTTCTCATGTCAGCAGGGGGGCTGCAGGCTGGGGGATACTGTTTTTTTATAAGGATTACCAAATTTCCCCTGAAAATGCTACCTTCTAGAAATAACGGAAAAGCAAACAAGGAAAACACACTCCCTGCCTTTCTTGGTAGTTCAGATGGATGTGGCTGAAAGAAAGTTTTTTACTCAGTTTCTAGTAGTGAAGCTGGACACCTAGGTTTTTGCCTGAAGTGAAAGGGAAGAGACAGGCTGTCACACCTCACACAATGCAGCTGCACTGTACCCTCAGAGGTCTGCCATGACTCAACTTCATTTTTCTCCGAGGAAGATGCCAGAGCTTCCATGAGACATCACAGTGTCAGGTCCCACCACCTCCTGCCACTGCAGGGGTCTCTCCTTTTCTGGTACATCACAGCTGAGCACAGTGAGTTGAGTACACAGAAGACCATGCAACTGCAATGCTCACCACAGGGGCCCTGAGACTTTTCACTTCCATGCCACAAAAATTACTTACCTCAACTCTAGTCCAGAACACTGCTGCTTTTGTGGTGAGCCAGGCTTTGCAGCAGCCCACCACAGGAAGAAAATACAACTAATGAGTCCAGCACCAGTGGTTGGTAGGAGGTGGGGGGAATCTGAAGGCAGAATCTTGTCCCTCAACTTGGGATGTATTCAGAATTCAGTGGTTAAAGTCATTATTTTTGCACAAAATACCTTGGGACTTCAGACAACCACATATTTATATGATCACTGGAATTGTCTTTTACCCTCACTTCTGTTTGGTTACTCTGCCTTTACCAAATTCTATATTAACGCAGCTCAGGGTCCCAGGGATGGTTCATGGCAGCACCAAACAAGGGTTGTCATCTAGATATTTCCATGAAGAATGTTCTCAGATGCTCTGGGAAGAACTACTTCTGTGCTAGGTGCTCCCTCCCAATACAAAAGAGAACAAAAAAGTATGGGAATGGAACTCGATGATCTTTAAGGTCCCTTCCAACCCAAACTATTCTATGATTCTATGACTTTGAAAGCTTAAGACAGAAACAAATCTTCAAGGGGTGGTCTACTAGCTATTTACCAACCATTTATTTTTTACCTGAGATTTCGTTCTTTGCTCCATCTTTTCTGTGAGTTGCTTTGAAGAGACTGAGTAGTGTAAGTTTGCATCTCCATTCCCAAACATCTGCAAGACCTTTAAGTTGTGGTTCCTCCTCTGGGGCTGCTGTGCTGCCTTTGTGTGACAGTCAGGCAAAGGACAACCCTTCAGAAACACTTGTGAGTCCTGAGAAAGAAACTGTCCCCAAAGCATCCCTTTAAGGGTCATTAATTTGTAGTGGGTTTCTCACAATTCTTTGGGACAGATGATGTCAACAGTTATGTTACTTGATAGCAGACCTGCAGGGAGACAAGCTCAGCCTCTCAGGTTCACTCCAGCACAGGACACCAGCCTGGAGGTGAGTGCAGGGAGTGCCCAGAGTACATCCCTGGGCATCAATGGAAGGCTGGATGCTGCTCATTCTCCCCATTACCCAGCTGCCATTAGCCCCCCATGCTTGAATGCTGACTGACAAGCAGCCTCATGTGCTTCTAGATGGCCAGCAACAACCATGAATGTATTTTGCCCTACAGTAGCTGTTGTGCCTACCTCTGTAATCACATGTGAGAGAGAGATGGAATGAGTGGGAAAAGCGGGAGGCAGAGCAATCTATGCTTGTGACAGGTCCCTTCCAACCCAAACTATCTGCTAGGAAAAGAAAGAAACCACTATTAAGGAGCTTTTCTCCCTGTCTGGAAAGGCAATGTTGGTGTGAATAAGAGCGTCGAGTCCAGACCCATCCTCTCAGACTTTGACTTATCTCATATAGCAAGCTGTCTGCTGGTAAGATATAGAAAAACTTTTCCCACATCAGCGTGAAGGAAACTGAAATTTGCAGCTGGCAAAGCTGTAGCCCACACAACCATCCAACCCCTCTTCCTGGATTATGTGAGCCAGCTCTCACCAGCTGAACACCTTGGCTTTGGTGACCCTAGTCATCAAGGCCAGCAGCAGCAGGGAAGACCTCATTCTTGTAGGGCTGCTGGTCCTTATGTACTGAGACTTCAGGGGTGAAAAGCAAAACCAAGCTGTAAGCAGGCAGTAAAGCACAATTAGACATCCCAAGCCAGTTTGTCAGCAGGTAGTGACATGGCTGGCTCTGGTGATCCTAGACCTGCTGCTGCTGCCTGCTGTAGGGGTGTGCACAGTGGTGACTGCAGGAATGCACGTATGCAGTGGCTGTGCTGGACAGCCTGGGCCACAAACAGGTTTTATTTGTGCAGACATGGAAAACACAGAGCTTCAGGCACTGCTATTTTGCCATTTTCTTACGTAAGTGGTGAAAGGTCAGGTGTCCTGTGGGGATTGGCAAGCTGACAAATGGGACCCACTGAGGGTAGGGCTACATGGTTTTTAGTGGCTCAGACATCTTGGCCTCTTGCCCTGGTGCTGGATAGCCTCTGAGCAGAAGCCATGATGTACAGTGACCTCATTGCTGTTGGGAAGCCATACCCAAACTGACTAACCCTTCACCCCAGTTTGCCTTCATGTCAGCCTTTTGCACAATGACCAACACACACAGTGAGTCACGTTCTAGAAGTCCAAGAACTTTGTCAGACAGAACACTTCAAATACCTGCTTTGAAAGACAGAATTTAAATCCTTTCCTTGGGGCTATTTCTCTCTCATCCTTCTTTTCTTCCTTTCCTCTTCCCTGTGCTCCCTCTTTTACTGAAGCTTCCAGGGGGGTTGATTTCTGGTGGTGTGGCTCAGTGCAGTCCTACAGCTCCAGCAGGCTCTGCCCAGGGACCTGTGCAATCAGAGCCATTTGTCCCTGCAGAGCTGAGGGACATTGCCCCTCATGATCATCCTCTGCAGGCAATAGCAATAGGGGTTGCTTACTAATAAAAAAAAAGGATATCTAGAGAAATAGGTACCTCCATCAGTATGGCTCAGTGTCAAGCCCAAGGTGGGCATCCCAAGAGGTCCCTGGCAATTGCTCACCTTTCCAGATCCCCTGTCACCCCATCATCCAGGAATGAAGCCTCACACCTCCTACTGCACTCCGTGGAAACAGGGATGCAGCACAGGCAGGCAGCATCATAGTTGGGGCTTTTCCTTTCAGTGACAGTCCTGTGGGGTTAATTTTTGACTTCTCACGAAAACTAATCCTTTGAGTGAGTCCAATAGTGCAGATATATTTTGTATTTTCATCTGATGTTGCAGGATATTTTCACAGATAGGGAAATATCACCTTGTCACAAAGAATAATAGCAGAACTGTTTGCGATGCCACAGGCCAGCCAGATGAGGGGATTCCATGAAAAAGTTCAAGTACATTTATGCACAAAGTGGTTTTGATTTTTACAGGGAAATGCCCATTAATAAGTGGCAAATGAAGCGTTACCACACTGATCAACTAATGAGCCGAGGCAAACAGTGACTTGCACCCTTGTATTGGTGGGTGCTGTGAATATTAGTGAGAGTGTCTTCTAGTCAAGGCAGTAAAGCAAAATGTGAACATGCCTGTTTTCCTCAGGTTTGGGTGAGGAACCAAAGAAGTCTTCTGTATGCCCCAGAGTAGTTAGAGCTTGCTCCTGGCATATTCACATCTCCAACTGAGTCAGTAAAAGCCATTTCTGTCCCATGGGCTGGAACCACCACATGGCTGAACCAGCAAGGCAGAGGTCTTTATTAATTATTGTCTTACCATTCTGGTATCTCTTTGTATTCAGCCATGAACACTATTAAATCCGATGAAAATGAGAAAATCTCTTAGAAGAGGAGGAACAGAAGGAATGTCCCCCTTATGGGACCGTTTGCTTTAATTTAAACTATCTAAAGATAATAAATACCAGGGCTCCGTAATGACATAATTTTCTCATCTTCTGGGTTTCAAAGTATTTTTTAACAAGTAAAATGAGGTTTCAAACATGTCTGTGATATGTTCTCTGGATTAAATATTAATCGTGATGCCAAAGTAATGAATACAGAAATCCTGCCTGGTTGTTCTGACATGCAAGTCCCTAATTGTGTGGGAAGCTGCTCAGATGGGTTTCAGTTTCAGCAGGAGATAAAATGCCACAGAGCCAGTAAAGCATCTGTGTCACTACAAGATTTACAGCTTGATTCCCTGCCTGGTAACAAAGGAACAAATAGCTGCATCTCACGCACTGAACTGAAACACTACGGATTATATTATTTCTCAAGGTTCTCCAGGACTTCTCAGTGGGGGAAAAAAAATTCTATTAACTCTCTTTTATGACTACCAGCAGGGAAATGTGAAGAGAATAATCTCCTCCATTTAAAAACCTTAAAACCTGAATAGCAGCCCAGGAGCTTTGTCACAAAGTCTGGCTGTTTCCTTTCCTTCATAAAATTCCTATCTCCATTAATCTATGTTTATTTTCCTTCGGCTTTTTAATTTGCTTAATGGACTTCAGCCGAAGTCTCTCATAGTAGTCAGAGGAAAGTAAACTCTGACAAATCCTTTGGGAATTAATAGTCACAGTTAAGCACTTCTTTGGATTATTTTGTCTGACTTTCATCTTAGATGCTGCAGAAATGTCAGCTGCCTAGTACTGCAGGCCTAACCCCATGACTTAAGAGCCTGGGAATAAACTGATAGAAGACATCTCTTTTCTTTTCTTTTCTTTTCTTTTCTTTTCTCTTCTTTTCTTTTCTTCTTTTCTTTCTCTCTCTTTCTTTCTTTCTCTCTCTTTCTTTCTTTCTCTCTCTTTCTTTTTCTCTCTCTCTTTCTCTCCCTTCCTTCCTTCCTTCCTTCCTTCCTTCCTTCCTTCCTTCCTTCCTTCCTTCCTTCCTCCCTCCCTCCCT
>VZTY01030613.1:251440-286886 GCA_013400935.1 Turnix velox | reverse complement strand
CCTCCCTCCCTTCCTTCCTTCCTTCCTTCCTTCCTTCCTCTCTCTCTTTCTTTCTCTCTTTCTCTCTCTCTTCTTTTGCAGAATTGGAAATGAAACAAATTAGATTTGAACACATAAAAGGCAACTTAAGTGTCCTCCACATATTTGGCACATACAGAAGGTTAATTGAAGTCCCAGTGCTCTCCAAACTGCCAGTCTCTGCCGGTCTCTCCCATCCCCAGGTTTAGTTTCTCAGAGGCAGAATCCTCAGCTGGGCATACCTCAGCTCCCAGCACAGTAGTTTCTGATGCTGTACTGGGAGTAACAACTGCTGCTCCATCACACAGACTGGCATCCTCTCACCTCAGCTCCCACCACAGGGGGGGTAAGCAGGGGGATGGAGATTCCAAGCCTCATGGGGAATCTGCCCTCTGGCAGTCAATGTTGGACATCAGAGCCCTCCTGCAGGAGGCACTTCCTTATTCCTGGTCCTACTGGAATCATCTATTCAATAACATGTCATATTATTAATCTATTATTGTTTTCTTTTCAATGGGTAGGCTTTGAATGACAGCCAACATTGGTATTAGTCTCTAAATACATTTTTGTTAGGAGTCCAAATCCTTTGTGTTCTAGTACATATATTACTTTCTATGCAGCAGATTTCTTTCTGCACAGCATTTATTCCTATAAGATCCTCTTACTTAGAGATTGCGTTGCATAATTTAGTCCCAACTGCCTGTTTCTAATTCTGAACAAAGGTTCACATTATTGCTTGTTTCAGTAATTCAAATTTCATGTTACTTCTTCCATACATGATAGTCAAAATTAATGAGGCCCATTTCAGCAGTATTTCTATTTCCTCTGTCTAATGATCAGGCTTACAAAAAAACCCTCTATGATTTTACATGTTGCTGGTTCAATCTCCACACTAAGGGAGGAAGCAAAGACAAGCACCAGGAGATGAGCTCCTCTGATGGACAAACCTGGGTACAGGCAAATGATGAGACCATTGACTTGTAACTGAAATTTTGCATGTATTTTGTCCCAGCCTTTATAGACCAAGGGAAATCTGGTCCTAAAGAAAGTTTGTTCCAGCTATTTTTTTGACCCATCTACTAGAGTCATAAGCTGTGAATGCATGAGCCTCTCTCTCAGGAACAGTATGTGGTCAATGTGAAGGTAATTCTGGTTGTTTTTGTGAAAAGACATCATGATATTTCAGAAGAAAATCTGCGACATCAGGCAGGCACTATATCACAGTGTTATCCATCCCTGAGTACTTTGCCTTGGATCTGTTTTGCTTTCTTTTGGCATAAAAGGTCTTAACCATGCTACCCACTTCCTCCCCAGCCATAAATCTCAGCACTGCCTTTGCTACAACAGATCTCATCTTACCTGAAAGGGCTTTCTTCTGGTACCAGGCAGTCAGCCACAGAACAGCTTGGACTTACTGTTTAGTAGCATCTTTTGACCTAGAAGTAATGAGATTAGGAGCTGGAAATTAATAAGATGATGGCATGTAATTACACAACACTATGGTCTGAAAGCCCTCTTTTAAAAAGTGATCCCACACTTAGAGACACCAACAAATGCATGGTGATAGCATCATGAAGAAATGAGTTCCTTGGAAAGTCTGAAAGCTTTGTCAAACTGAGGTGGCAGCTGTCATTGCTTCATGGAGCAGATAGACCTTGGTGTGCTTGGAACCAAGCAACTCAGTTCATAAGATATGAGTGTCTGGGAGAGAACAAAACTCTTCCAGATGCAAAACCCACCCAAGAAGCAGTGGTTTGCTCTGTAGAGGTTGCTGCTGTTGGCAAGTTTGCTGCTGTTGTCCAGGTTGGACATGGGCCAGCAACGGGATGTCTGTGCCACTACACAGGCACAGCAGGGATTAGAGGGGTTGAGCACTCAGTTACACAAACTGATGAGTTTCCTGGGATCAGCTGGGGACAACTGATCAGGAGTCCAATTTTGGAGTTGCCAGTGGTAAAATGAAGGTGGAAACTGAGAGCCCATATCTGTCTCTGTGAAGTACATACTAAGCAAGGAAAAACTGTGCAGATTGTCCTGGAATGAAAAAAACCAGACTGGACCATGGTCAGATGAGCCACTTTCCATGGATGGACAGGAGCCCTTGTGACTTATTAGTCTGGCTTGCTGATCCTTGCTATGATGCCTGGGATCCTGCTAGTGAAATTATCACATCTAGTTAAGAGTCAAAGCTTCTTTGTGGGAACCATGGGTTTCCTGTCTTCTTTGCATTTGTGAAGAACAACTTTGTCATGTTCCCAGGGTGGAAGTCACAATTTGCATTAGGAAAATATAAACAAAATGAAAAGATCATCCCTGTGATAGAGCTAGCACAACAAGAAAAGATTCAGGAAAGCGCTAACTAAATGCTGCACAGCAGGCAGATTTTGATTTATATTTGTAAGCCTTTTTAGTTTCAAAATACAGTATTCTTTCTCTTTCATCTCCAAAACACAGCCAATACAGAACAGAAACATAGCTTTTGGCAGTCTTCATTTTTTAGTTAAACTTGTTTGTGTTCTGTCTTAGCGCTTGAAGGAGAGCAGTAGCAAATTACATTACTGCTTCCCAGCTTGTGACACTCTTGACCATATTTTTTCAATAAAAATGACACCACTTAACTTTGCTGGGTCAGTAATGAAGCAGCAAGAAAGATTTTGTTTGGCAAGAAAAACTAGCTAAGAATCCAGGGCTTCTTACAGCTAAAGCAAAATAAAGGATTTAGGTTAATTAGACTATTTATGAACTCTAAACTCTTCCCTTAATTTATATATTACGATGTAATGTATCTTCGTGGCTGCTCTGAGCAGTCTTCCACACGCTATGGGAATATTTTTCCCACTCTGCACAGCAGTGATGGTGCACAGACACTGAGGAGCAGAGCTTGTCTCTGGGTGCCTTTTTGTCTGTCTAACTGAGGACAAGGTATGTCCTTTTGACATGAATTAGTACCACAATCCATTGCAATGAGTTCCCATCAGAGATGACCAGTTGGCTGGAAGGGGGCTGGTGCAGGTTGTTCTTTGCTTTTAGGGCTATGCCAGCATGGTGGAAATACCTCAGCTACAGAACTTTGCTGCGCACTCAGATTTCAGTGCACCTTCATCACTACCTTGTCTCTAGCTTGGGGTCTAGTGCATTGGTTCTGAGGAGACTGTGTATGTCCTTTGAGGAGAACCTGGAGGGTAGCAGGCTCTCTACCACTTTTGGGAAGAGAAAGTTAGCTTCCAGACCCAAATCTTCCTTCACATAAACCAGCATTCCTTTCAATTCTCTATTTCCTCAGTCTTGTGATGTCAGGAACTCTAAATTCAGCAGTAATTCTTGGAAACGCATGGTAGCAAGTTTCACTTGCATTGAAGCTGCCTAGATAGCATCACAGCACATCCAACAGGTATTATGTTGTGACGTTTGCAATGGGCCTTTGAGGTCAGACAGACTGTTGCCTTCATTTCATGAGACCTCCTGAAGCAGCTTTCGCTTTGAAGGAGTTTTTATCTCAGACAGAGGCTTAGGAGGGCTGGTGGGGAGCCCAGGAGGTCAGTGCTGCCTGGACTGGGGGTTGGAATCCCCCTAGGAGCACACAGACTCTCTTCTCCCTGCGCCAAGGTGTGGATGCTACTTACCTTTTTCCAGAGAAGATGTGGACCTCTGTCAGGCAGACATGTGCCAGCTGGCAGTTTGTGTTTTAGAAAATGCTCTCTTATGTCTTCTGAAGCAGTGCATGGCACTCAGCAGCAGAGAGAGTAAGGGCTAGTGTTATCTGGGGACCTACATGGCACCACTCTGCAGTGGAATATCACCAAACCCTGGCTGCACTTACAAGGCAGTGGTGCAGAGGTGGGCATCCATTGCAAAGCTCATACTTGTACCCCTCGTCTAAAAGTGTCTTTTCTCTGGCCAACAACAATTCTCCTTCCTGCACTGTAAATATTTGGGGGATGGCATTGACTTCAGCAGCACACAATGTCAATGGCACTGAACCCTGTTACTGCAAAATGATTTATGTTGGCAACAGTGCTTTTGCTTTGCCTTGAATTTTATCTTCTATAAATACTTGGCCATGTCTTTTGCACTGTCTGTCTTTTTCCCACTCACATTGGTCTGTCTCACCCCTGCCTTTATCTCCTAAGAACAACAGTTTAGTTGTGGAAGGATTTTTGGTGCTTGTCTGAACTCAATTTTCATGTGGAGAGTCAATATCTGAAGGGGATTTTCTCAGGTACATGCACAACGAAATCTGGTAAACTCATTTAAATTCATTTTTTTAATTATTACTATTATACCTTCAATAAAAGTTCTGCAGCTGAAGAGCTTAATGTAATAAGCTGAGAATATTTGCATATATATGTATAAATATGCAGGCACATGTGAACATATCCACACATAAAGTCTTAGTATGCTTTCAAATCAAACTGTTTCCTAATATTGAAAGTATGTTATAATAGGAATTAGCTTGAATAAATGACACTTTTGCATTCTCAGTTGATTAATGGCCATGTTTTTCTTGAACAAAATCACAGCCCCAGATCCTTAGTTCCTTTAACAGCTTTCATGCCTATCTAAGAAATACTCTGAATGTGCTTTTCTATGACTATTCCTGACACTCAAGAGAATATTGGAAATGTTATTAGTTTAGAAGGGTATTTGAATTTATTTGTGGTTTGGCAACAGAGAAAATAGTATTCAATGTAATTTTTATTCATGTTTGTTGGGGAATTTAATAATTTTGGAGACTAAATGGTTATCTATGAATACCACATGAGTTAGAGGGTATTTGAATTTTAATACCAGTCAAATCTCTTAATACCACATGAGAGGTGGCAGAATGCTTTCATATAATTATTTCTGCCCAACAGAAAGATGAAGATAAATATTTTTGGAGTTCGACCAGTTCCAATAACTGAAAATAACTCAGAAAGTTAATTTGCAAATAAGGAAACAGAGTTACAATATATCACTTGATTGTTCTTTTTAAATTTTATTTTTCACTTCTATTTTCTCAGGTATCCTATGGACAAAGAAAGGCACTAAAACAAGCCATGTTTTTGAGGCAATTGCAGCAAGCCACCTTCAGTTTGCACCAGCTCCAAATTTGGCCCCTGGGCACTAAATGTGTATGTTCTTCTATCAATGCCTGTAAACATTAAAAGCTTTCTAGGACACTCAGGGGTTAAAGCTGTTCCAGTAAGTATACTTAATAAGGAATTCAGACAGTTTCTGTTTGGTTTTAATTATGACAGCCTTTCATATAGGTTGGAGGGGCTCTTGGCTCTGTCCTGCTGAGACATTAAAGGTCCCTTTGTTTAAAGGTTTAGAGCCATAGTTCACCTTTAGGATATAGAAAAGTGCTGAGACATGACACGGTTTGATGCTGGTAGCCCCTGCAGTGGGAGCTGCTGCACAGGGTGTTGTCAGCATCACTCCCCCTGCTGCAGCCTGCTCTCTCTGGCCGCGATGCTATCAGCATTCCTTGCTGGAGCCTGTCTGAGTGATGGCTGATTAATGAACTGGGCCTACAGCTATCTGTGAGAAAGAAGAATTGCTTATTTCACCTATGCCACAGCTCTAATTGGGAAAGTCTGACAGCATCTGGTTCACGTATAGTCACCAGACACACAAAAGGGCTTCTTCCAAGATAGCTGTTATTTGCACTGTTCTCTCCCACACAGCACCTCTTTCTCCAAGAAATAAAACAAACCTATCTTGGAATTTCTTTGAGATAGAAAGGCAGGAAGGAAAAACACGACTCTCTGCCTTCGTAAGTTTCATAAAATAAAGCACTTAACTTGTTTCACAGGTGCTTCCACATAGGAAGTCTCACACATTGTTTCATCTGAAAAAAAACCCTAACAATCTTGCAAGTGAATACAAGAGAGATCTCTGTTCTGATGACTGGAGAGCAGTACTAATTTCTGCCTTGATACATCTGCCAGTTTCTTTGTTTTCTCTTCACTAAATGGGTAAAACAAATCAAAATAAAAGGCTGCAGATGCGACCCACGTCACTAGGAAAGATGAACCAGCCTCTGCCATAATCCACATCATCCTGCTTCACCTGCACCAGGGCTGAAACTTCCATGTTCCCATTTCAGCCACTGCTGTAGAGCTGTTCATTAAGAGAACAGCTCTCTGAAGAAACTTGGTAGATTCACTGATGATACTCAGTTTCTCTTTGCAACCAATTGTTTTCTCACTTACATTACACTTGGCAGGACACTTAGGGTTTTCAGGAGGGGCAAACTGCAGGCCAACTCCACAACAGAAAATATAACTGAAGATATAAATCAGTGGAAGCTCAGATCCAAAAATCTGAATGTAACATTAAATCTGTTGACATTAAATCTCTCTGCCATGTGTGACCTGCTGCGAGGCTGAAACATTTGGATTGTATTTAGCTATGTAAAAGATTAAATTATTCACCATTGCCTGTGTATAAAGGTGTTGTAGGCATTTGCCTGGACATTTAGTTCTCTAGAAGATCTAACAAATAATTCTCAAGCTGGTATTCCATAAGCTATAGATGGTTCAGATTGTGCTTTTCTGAAGGGCAGCACTTCACCAGTGTGACAAAAAGGCACAGAAAGTTGTCAAGGAGCCTCTTCAGTGGCTGAAACCTGCTCATCCTGCATTGACTGCAATATAAAGCCTCAAAGGAAACACAACATTTCTGCCATGGCAGTGAGTCAGAACACAGGTATGTTGCCTCATCTTCTAATCCTCTGCCAAATCAACAAGTTTTTCTCAAGGATAGGATTTTCAGCTACAGTACAGGGAGATATCATGGGAGGCATAATGTAAGCTGAGTAGAATCTTGGCTTTATAAAGCCTCCCTCTTACCCCAGAGCCACCTGCAGAGTGTGGCAGGAGCTCTGCCATTTGTACAGGCTCTGGGCCAGCCTGACTCCTAGATCCCAAATTTGCTTCTTCAAAAGGAAAACCTGAGTAGGTCATGTACTTAAAGAAAAATATCTGCATTACTAGGAAACTCTATTTTGGCGAGATGAGCATGTCTGATGAGCTCACCTTGGTGTGCTGTGCCACAGTATCCGAGACTGAATGAAAATCCATATTTCTGCCTATGTGGTTGTTTTATCCTGTTATCCTTTAATGTAATGGCTGGCAGTTCAAAGGAAACCTTTGAACCTTAAGCCTGTACTCTTTCAAAACACATGCACCAGGCCAGCTTCTGGGGGTTCTGTGTTTGTCCCAGAGGTAAGTGAGGGACGTGATGTTAATCTCCTTCCTGATCCTGGAACTGTGATGAACTTTGCAAAGTTAAATTAACTACAGTAGTATTTCCAGCAATGCTGAAAGCTGCAGCACCCAAGAATCAAGAGCCTCTGGGCTCAGGGGCAAGGCTCTTTCTTTTGCTGAAGCCACACAGTTGAAGCTTTTTCTTCCCCTTAGGGGATGCTTGAAGGAGCTTGGTGGCACTGGCTTCTTCCCCTGGGAGCTACGTCAAACACTTCAAGCCTGAGAAATGAAGCTGAGTAGGAAAAATAGAGGAGCTCTGTCACAAAAGCACAAAATACAAAGTCAAGAAGACTGAAGCTGCAGCAGTCCCTGTGCTCACGTCTATTAACTTGGCTGTAATATGCTTTCATCTTCCCAGGAGCACATAATTTTCTTCTATCAGTCCAATAGACACAGATGCACAGAAGATATAAATAATCTTAAAAGAAGGTGAAGTTATCTCCACTGCTAGAGGAGAAGTGGCAGGAGCCCAGAGAACCCTACTTGCACAGCTTAGGACCCAGGAGGTGCAAAGCCATCATGGCATGAGAACAGCAGCACCCCAACTGTTTGCAGAGGCTTGAAAGAAATGGTACCACTTTATCAGTTGGTGCTACTAGGGTTGCTTGGGTACTGTTGTTACCTGCACTACTCATTTTTAGTCATAGCTGTTTCTGATGTGAATAAAGCTTAAAAGGGAAAGAGTATTAAACTCCATGTATGCCTGAAGAAAGGTGTGAATTTATCCCCAGTTTATAGCTTCTCCAGCTTTGTACACTGCACACTGATGTTAGAACTCAACAGGGCTAAGCTTTGCCATAGAGGCAGCTTGCTTAATGAAGATGAACACCTGGACATGAGTAGAAACATAAGGTTCACAACATATAAGGTGACATTAGAGCAACTTGGAAATACCCATTGGGCTTGCCTTCCTCAGCACATGGTCTATGCTTCAGCTTATTCCAACAATCTTTCCGTTCCTTCCCAATCACCTCCATGAAACCTCTCAATGCAGCCAAAGAGAACGAATGTTGTCCGAGACAGTCAGTCTAGTTTAGAAACTTCAGTTGTTGGGACTTCTCAAAGGGGCTTTTAAGGAACTGTATTAACAAAGCACATAGAGTCAGAATAGGAAAAATCAGCCCTCCTTTGAATTCATCTGCTAGATCTTTGCAAGCAATTTGGAAGCACTCTTCCAAATTGTGCTGGAGGACAGCTGGAGGAGGCTTCACGTGTCCACTTTTCAGTCAGCTCTCAATGAACCTTTGTGGTTGCTTCAATGCCAATGTGAGAATATTTCCTCTGAAGTCATCCATGTAAACAGCCCAGGGACCAACTCAGAGCATTCAGCTTTGTTCCACAGGATGGGGACAGTAGCCTGACTGTTAATCTATTTAAAAGAAGAAAAACAACAACAAAGATGGCGCCAGGAAGCTGCATGACTGTCAGGAAAGGCTCACCAAAGGGACTGTACTAAATAGAGTATGTAAAGCCAGTAAACAAATCCACTATTTTATGAACTAGCACTTTTTGTTTGAATTTCTGACTACACCGCTCTAAAATCTTTTCTACTTTTTTAAAACATCCTTAAGCATAGACCACCATGGTGACAGAGGCCACCAGGCTGCCCAGCCTTTCTCCTCCCACTGTGCTCTCTTGAGATGTGCAACTTACCAGTGATGTCCTGGAGTGGTGATACCAGGAAGAGCATCCCTCAGGCTACTGGTGGCTGGAGCCCTTCACTGTGACTGGGAAATAGGAGACATGGCATAGGAAGCAAGGTGGGAACTTCTACCCCAGAGAAAGACTGCCTACCATCACACAGCACCCATGAGTGACTCTGAGTGAGCCACCATCCCTCCCCCTGCCTAACCAGACTGGGGGGCCAGCAGGCCCCCAGGCCTTTCTCCTCCCACCGTGTCCCCTTGGAAAATGCAACTCACCAGTGATGTCCTGCAGCAGAGACACCGGGAGGAGCATCCCTCAGGCCCCACGGGGGGGCAAATGGTGGCTGCTGCCCTTCCCTGCTGCTGCTAAATAGGAGAGAGGGTGGAGGAAGCAAAGTGAAAACAGGTGGGGAGGAGTCACCAATGAAGCTCAGGTGTCTGGGGTTGGAGCAGAAGATGGGTAAAGTGGGGTAAGTGGATCCTGTTGTGAGGCAAATTGGGGGAGAAAATGGAAGGATGTGGACCTGCTTGAGTGGGTCCCAAGGAGAATGCAAGGATGATCCAAGAGTTGGAGCCCCTCTCCTCATGAGGGTTGTGAGGCACTGTAACAGGTTGCCCAGAAGTGTGGTGAAGATATTCAAGACCTGGTTTGGAGAGGCTTTGAGCAACTAGATCTAGTGCAGGATGGCTCTGCTCACTGGAGGGGGTTGGGCTAGCTGGCCTTTGAATGTCCCTTCCAACCCAACACATTCTATGATTCTATGGAGCATTTCTTTAGGACACATTGCTGAAAATAGCTGTAATAGGGGATTTCTTTTCATGCTTGTGTGTTCCCATTTTGTCATTAACATTCTTTCCACTGTACCATGGCCAGGAATGAGTGCCAGCTCCAGGAATTTAGAAATTATTTTTGCATCTTGTGGAAGCTCTGCTAATGGGCTAGTGTTCCGTAATACAATGGGAAAGTCCTGGGATTTTAAGCTCGGGCTCTTTCATACAAGTCTGCTGTGCCTTCCTGCAGTATTTGTGCTCCCCTTGAAGCTCTGGCTCCAAAGATTTCCTGCCCTAAAATCTCTTTCTGCTCTCAAAGAGGAGAAGCAGAAAAAATATCTGAACATGGGCATTATTCAAAGCAGTATGGAAAATGGAAAACAAAATCCATTAAAACTTTCTTCAGCAAGAAGCAAGTCTGTTCAATGCCAAGGCTTTTATTTTATGGGTTACATGCAGGGGTTTTTGCAGGGAGAGATTCCTCAAAATAATGGAATTTCTGGAAAGAGAAAACAGCCCTTATAAAAAACACACATTCAAATGAGAACCCAAGTAAAGTGAAAATGTCTAACTCTGCTTAGCCATATCTTGCCTAGCCAGTCCCTTGGATAAGAGCAGAAGACCCAACTCCATGCAGTGCCTGATTCTCCTTTCAAGAGAAGGTTACAGCAGATAAAGATTTAGTCCTCAATTATTGCTGCAGACTTCCACAGCAGAATGAGCCAGAATGAGACCATCCACAGGGCTGTGGTGCCAAGCTGTCAGCAATGCAACTGGGCTCCAAAAGTAGGTGAGGAGCTGGGCTTTGTGATTGTTTAGTCCAGCTCTGACAGTGACACCTGCCCCCCATCACCTTGTCCCCACCTGGGGAACTTTGTGATTGTATTTAAATTGTACCCCTGTAAACCTTACAGAAAAGAAGGATAGAATTCCCTTTTGCACAGCCTTGTTTGTGTTTACTTTGCCTCTTCTCTTGAACAGTTTATTTGAGGTCCAGTTTGGTAAAACTCTTTGCTCTACATTTTCCACACTCAGTAAAAGCAAGTGTAAGCCTAACTAGATTCTGGAGTTTTGTCCTATCAGGTTTTTTCATCTGTGTTAGAGTCTGGTGCCCACCCACTACTAACTGACTTGAAGGTGGGATACTGTAACCAAGATCTGGAGCAAGATCCTGTTTCAAGGTTCAGTACAAGCTGGCATGTTACTAAGCTTCCATAACTGCAGGATTCAGCTTAGATTACATCAGCACAAACCAGTTCAGATTATTCATTTGAGAGCAGAATATTCCATTTCATTAAAAGCTGGAACTGCAAATTCAGAGCTCTAATTCCCATGAAATAATAAAAGTAGTGAGCCAAGAATGGATTTCTTTTGTTTAAATGAGATGTACCAATAGATAAAAAATCTTTGTGGCAAGGGGGATAAGAAGGTGTGCACAGTAGCTTGTTACTCTAGATATTCACTAAGTAGATACATTTCTATATTGTATGGGAGAATGTCCCTGTTGGTTTTGCCACTAAAGACTTCCTTGCTGTTCTCTTCTTGCACCTCTTCTTGCCTACAAGCACAGGGCTTTGTGTGATGGGAGGAGATTCAACAAGACTTGTCCTGAATACCACTTTAAAACCAGATATTGTGACTTTAAAACCAGAGGGGGCCAATTTGCCAGTTGAGAGAGTGCACAAGGTGTTCAGAACCTCAAACATCTGATGACTGCCAGAGATTTCACCCGTGAGTTGCCCCTGCCTCTGAGCAAGATTTCTTCTTCATGCTGTGGCACTCATGGTCTCCCCTTTCCCTCACTGGGAACTGCCATCGATGGTGCCTGGCCTGGGGTGCAATGACTAGGAGGAAAGATGAGAAATCCAGCATTCTATAGGGTTCCACAGCAGAAAGGACACTTTTACTAGCCCTGCAAAGATCCTTCTAGAGAAATATAACATCACTGAAAATGATCCAGTTGTTTGAATTGTTCATGAACCTAAAAACTGGGTTTTAAATAGGATTTCACAGGATTATCTCTGTGTTGGGTTCCCACCCTAATATCCTCAGCTATCATTTCAGCTGTGAGAAGAAGAAAGCTCCCAGGTTGCTGAGTTGTGTGGAGTAGGACAACAGAGTATGATGAAGCTCAGATTGTAAAAGCAAGCTTCTGTTATGAAGCATACCTTCCTCACATGAATTTTCTTGCCATTTGTCATTATGGTGACAATCAGGTTGTGTGAAACCAGCCACCTCTTTCTTGACGCATTCTTCCTCATGGCCTTCGGCAGAGACATGCCCACTCTAGTTTGGAGGAAGAGGAGAAACCTGTCCCAATGACTTTATTGCACTCATGCAAGGGTAATTACTGGGGCTGCCTATTGCTGCCTGCTCTGGAGCCAGCAGATGGCACTCCTGGATGGTGGTTTTCTAAGACCAAGGGCAGCATTTGCCTCCAGTTGCCTCATCTGCCCCATCCCAGTTGTCCTCCTGAGAAGAGATCTTCAGGATAAGGCAAGACTGACTGTACATGGAGAGGTGTGAGCTCTGCTCTGCCCACATCACCTTAAAAACTTGTGTTCAAAGTACCTTGGGTGCAAGGCTGGAAATACTTACCAGAACACTGTTGCAGTAGACCAGTTTTCTAGGGGCTTGTGTTCCACTGCTAAGAGAGAAAAGCCAGGATTTGTTCTCTTGATCTCTTTAAAAGCCATTCCTGGCTTCTCCCAAGAGTCTCATTGGATCAGACAGACTTTATACAAAAAGGACAAACATATGAGCTGCTGGCTGGACTGCACAGCAAACATAGCTTATCAACAGGTCCACAGAGGTCAGTATCTTGTGCATCAGAAAATCCCAAAATTGTTCAGTTAAACCACCTGCTCCTGCAGCACATTATCTGGGACTGTGTGGGATCAGTTCAGTTTTGCATATCTCCAAGGTTGGAGCTCTGCTCTGGTGTTTGACCACCCTTGCAGTAAAAGAGTTTCCTTTGTGTATTTTAAGTGTAATTTCCAGTATTTTTATTTGTTCCCATTGCCCCTAGTCCTGTCGCTGGGCACCACTGAGAAAAATCTGACTCAGACTTCTTTACTATCCCAATTGGGTATTTACATAGATAAAATTACATGGATAAAATTTCCCCTGAGCTTTTGCTGCCACTCTTTTGGTATTTCTTCTTTATTTCTTTGGAAGCAACATCAAAATTTGACAGGCTAGATAAGGATCCTGCTATTGAAACACAACAGCTCTGAAAAGTCAAAGTTATTAAATTGTTTATGAATCTAAAATTGGGCTTTTTAACTGGCTTTTAATCACTCCGTGATTAGCACCATGGAGTCTATCATCCTCAGCTCTATCATCCTATACAATAAAGCTAGAACTATTTTCATATTATATGCCTAATCATAGGGCTGAGATCACAGTAAGCTGAACATCTCAACATGGTAGGTGTTTCTTTGTTTTAAGTAGAGACAGCTAACAGCAGAAGTTTGGATCTAACTATTCCTAACTTGGGGGAAGAGATTTAAAGCCTGAATTTTGGGCTCTTGAAGTTTTACTGTTGACAGTTGCAGAGCACTGAAGGCTTTCCTAGAACTGGGGTCTAGGTACAAAAGATGGTCAAGAGGGTGAACTTTTTTGCTTAAGCTCTTAGAAATGCTCCTTGACTTGTTCCATCCATGTTGAACCTTCCCACCCAACTAGTTCCTAATAAGATTCTGGATAAGGAGTTGCTTCTTTCCCTTGTGTTTTCCCTTGTTGAGCATTGGCTTCTCTAGACAGAGATGTCTGTGTGCCAAGCCATGATATTCTTCCCAGTGTGACTTTTATAGTGATTTGTTTATTTATTTCTGTGCTGCATCCTGCTTGCTTGCCAGTGGAAATCTGCCTGGGGCATTTGTTTCATGTCTCTTGCAATGGGACGTGGAAATGTGCCTTCCAAGTTTTACCAAAGTACTCCTGGCCAATATTAGCAAAGGATGCCAGAATGAACTGCATGAACTGCATGGGAAAAACTCACTGGCTAAAATCTTTTGATCTTTGGTGGCTGTTCTCTCCTCCTTCATCTTTGTATCCTCTTTCTCTTCCCACTCCTTCACAACAGATGTTAATGATGCATTTATTTTCCAGAAGAGGGAAAAGAGTATATTTTAACCCTGACAAGGGGCTTTATCTGTGTGCTACACCTGAAATTTAGATTCATCTATAGCCATGGACCAACATCTATCATGCAATTTCACTGATCATCTTTATTAGTTCTATCCCCTCAAACTTTATGCCCAACAGAAGTCTCGAAATCTATATTATTCATGACCACTTTAATGTCTGCTTCCTACTGAATGGAGATAAAAGGTCTTCCCCTGATGTAATGTTTAAAGCTGAGCATTGTATGAGACATCACAAGGTTTTATGGCAGCTTTTGTTGGATTCACACTCAAGACTGTGTTGTTGAATGTATGGGTCCTTCAGAAAACTTTCCCAAGCTGTATGTTGAGATGAAAAGACAACCTAAAACAAGGGTCTGATGCAAAACTTACTGCAGTCACTTGGAGGCTGTAATGTGGCTGTAAAGGGCTCTTAATCCCAAATTAATTTACTAGAGCCCATGGAATTTTGAAGTTGGATTTACAGGTTCCTAGATACTAGATTTCAGCATTTCATCCATAGCAACTGCTGACAGAGAATGGAACTTTCCTGATACCTTCTTTTTGTCTTTAGTTTAGCTAAGTTTCATTAGGGGAGTATCAACTGTAAGTGACCATTTGGCTGAGTTTCAGAAATGCTGCCCACATTAGAGACAAAGGTGGGTTTTGAAAGAGCTATAGTTTGGTTTCTTATTGTGACATCATTGTAAAACATCATCACTGAGTTGTTATGGCAAAAATGTGGAAAACACCAGAGAAAAAAATCTCAAAATATATTGAATGTTCCATTAGAGTCACCGATTTTTCAAAAGAATACTTAATGAAAAAATATAAAGAGCAGTTCTATGCCCATGTCTCAGTCACATCTGACTGTTCAACAGACAAATCTGTAAAACCCAAAGGAGATTTGTACAGCAAAGAGCTGGGCACATGTCTTGTCATAGGAAAAGAACTTATTTGCCAGTCTCACACCAGAACCATCTGAGCAGCAGAGATGATAAAATGATGCATCCTTGTTTTAACTGCAGCTTGCCACAAAGACATGTAGATTTTATTCCATATCACTTCCTCCATACTGCTGATGGTGAATGCCAGTTGTGGAGGAACAGGGAGCCACAAGGTATTAGGGAGAATTTCCTTTGTTTGGCAGGAGAGGTTGGAAAAGAGTATTAAAAATAGTTGTTTGAATGCATGTGCCTCTTGATAAAGTCAACATGAAAGATACCTCTTCTCGTTCTTAGCATGCTCCAACCCAACCAGAGATGCAGATTCCCACCCAGCTCTTTCATCACTCAGCCTGTTCAGACCAACCAAATTCACACTTGGTGCTGCTAAACTGTAGCCTTGAGCCCTGCAGGATAGTGTGGGAGGACAGCAAAGTACCTCCATTTATTCAGTCTTTTCTCAGGCCTTGTAAATCCAGTTGTGGCCCTGGGTGTAGCTGCACATCAAGGCTACAAATTAAAGCTTCAAAGGAAGCTTGTGTGAGCTGGTGCCTGCCTAGTCAGGCAACTTGGAAAGCCACAGTGTAGAAACATGAGCTGGTATAACAAGAAATGAGAGCAGTTGGATTTACCTGAGTCATCGTCATACCTTACTGATGAACGTCTTGGAGGCTCAGCTAACAGCATACAGACTGCTTTGGGCATCAAGATCTCTCAGTCTTAAAATTTACTTGGATATGTGTACTTCTCAAATCCTGAGATGAGGAAATATGTGGCCAAGAACACTACTATGTAGGAGCATGAGTGTATACATGGGACTGATTGAATGGAAAGTCAGTAAGAAACCACACATGGCAAGGAACACAGAGGGAGGTCCTCAGAGAGGGTGCTGAGGTGCCTGAAGCATGAAATGAGAAGAATTCAGGCGGTTGAACTGAAGTTCATGTTTCAGTGAAGGTGCTGAACTTCTGAATTGTGTCTCCAGCTCTCTTAGTTCCTCATCACATAGACAGCATCAGGAATAGAGAGGCAAAAGACCAAATACCTTGTGCTCTGACAGCTATAGAGTCACATCTCTTGCTTGTCCTCTGGTGTGCTGACTCTCCTGTGTCCTTAGCTGTATCATACCTACCTTCAGGAGCAGAAGAGAGGAAGAGTCCTGTAACAAGTTGCTATGGAGTGTGGTTATTACAGTTTTCTTAGGAGAGAGGAGAACTCCTTCCACTCCAGCTTGTGAGGAATCTCCAGCTGTAGTGGGTAGTGGTTCTTCCCATGAAACCCTGAGACAAGCACTTCATTCCTACGGAGCAATATGGAATTATTGCTTCAATTTGCCCAGCATTTTTATCATTTAATGACTTTGCTTGTGGAATTCTGTGTGTTAATCTACAAAGGGTTTTCCTTGAGACTGGGAATTACTGTTCAGGATCTTGCCCTTGACTCTTCTGGGCACAGAGTCACAAAGATAAATGGTGAGTTTTCAGGCATCTGTCATCACACAACATCAGTGAACCTTTCTCTATTTTCAGCAGCATTTGTCAACAGTGCCTATCTCTGTTTCCCTGGAATGGGATTAAACATTTAACTTTTGTATAAATACCACAAATTCTAAATTGGGGACACACAGGGCTGCAAAGCACATAATGTGTGAGGTGGTCATACTTTCTGATATAACAGTAAACTAAAGTTTCTTATCTCTTTCAGGACCGAGTCTGGATGAAGTCAATCACATGCACACATATACACACTCCTTAAGTCAGTGGGTCTCACAACATGTGTGATCTTTTCTCTCCAGCTTTTCAACAAGCCCTTGAAGGCCATGTATGGAGGTTCAAGTCTAGCCCACGATGTTGACTGATCACTTTAGCATATGAGACTCACAGATTTCACAAGGCTGAACCATGGAAACACGTTCACATAAATAGGTCAGTCTGGACATGGCAGTTTGGTGAAAAACAGTTCTTAGAAAACTCTCCTGTGAGGAAAGTCAATGTAGCATCTTACATTTACAAACAACTGATCCACAGCTTGTCACACACAGAACAATGCTGTGTGGTTATTTGAGAGTAGACAGACACACAGCAGCAGAAAGCAAGTTTTGAAGGCAGCCACAGAGTAGAGGCAAGTGCTCATTTCTTTGTCCCTATGAAGTGATCCATATGTATAAATCATCTTTGCTTCATTTTAGTTGTGAATGAGGCATGATGTTTGCTTGGGCTGGGCACTCTTAAGGCTGTCTTTTCTGACAAGCTGCTTTGCTCCTTCCTGTGCTCCTGCATTTGATAAATGTGTCCCATGTGCCTAGAAGAGACAGGCAATGTGTGTTTAGTTTGCCCCTCCATTCTTATCTGCATGTCTTGATGCTCCAGTCACAGTACTGTTTCTCATTTACAATATATGCAGCATATATAGAGAGAAGCAAGCAACTTCTCAGACCTTCATCTGGAAGCTGCCTCAGTGTGACCTGTAGTGCCCCTGGTAACAGCTGGAGGATGGGAGATAGTTACTTGTCAGGCTAATTTAGTATGACTGCTTTGAATTTTACAGAATCTGGAGTACAATGCAAAGATTCCTGAATGCAAAAATCAACCAATCTGGAGCTGCTGGCACAAATCCCGGGGAGGTGGGAAAGAGGAAAGGGTGGAAGCAGCACGTGGAACCGCCATACTGAATGCTTCACATTTCAGGATGCCAGAAATCCTACCGGTCTGTCCTGGAACAGCACCCACCTGCAGGGCAGCCTGCGCTTGGCTCCTGTGAATTCGCCCTGAAACAACCAGCTGCTTGGGAGCAAATGATTTGTGCAGGATTCAGCCCAGCTGGACCAAAGCCCAGTTTTTGTCAGGCTGCTCAGGCATCTGTGCATCATGCTTCAGGAGCTTTAAATTACCAGGGAATCCCTTTATTTCTCCAGCTCACGGGGAGCTGATTATAAATCAATGCCTATGTTGCATGATTCAGCTTCACAGCTCTGTGTCACTTTTAGCTGGCAGCTCTCTGAAATAGATGCTCATTATCCAAAATGGGAAGGCAAAGGGATTTGCTATACATCTCCTGGTGAATCAGCAGCAACACAAAGATGTGCATTGGAAAGCCCTGCCTCCCCCAAATAATTCACTAGATCTCTTTGCTTGTCATGCTGATAGCTTCCATGCACAGTAGACATTACCAAAAATGAGTGAGTGTGAGAAAGATGCCTGTGAGGAATCGTTGAAGAGCCTCATGAAGAGAGGACATTCAGGAACTGCCTGATTGATAGTTTAGCTGGCCACACATCCTTGCATATTAAGTTTGTGGGATTTCCCTCACAGCATTACTTATGCCACTAATATCCTTTGAAGAGAAAGCACTTTCCTATCCTTTCACAAGGCTATGTGCTTGAAATGCACTCAGACAGATAAAGCTACTTGTCCTGTATTTACCT
The DNA here is from genome assembly GCA_013400935.1 of Turnix velox. Lineage (NCBI taxonomy): Eukaryota > Metazoa > Chordata > Aves > Charadriiformes > Turnicidae > Turnix > Turnix velox. The sequence goes on along the minus strand of VZTY01030613.1, from coordinate 268,703 downwards.
CTAGGTCAAAAGCTGTGCTGATATCCAGCTATATTTGTATGACAATTAAGCTCCTCACAGCTGTAACAGCCCTATCCATGCCCATCCCAACACTCTTGCTTTGAGTTAGAAGGTACCTGAAATGTGGGCATTTTTCACCACACAAATGAGTGAACAATTTGGGATTGTAGATGTTTCAGTTCAGCTTAGGGGCAGACATTTAGTCCCTGATGTGCTTTTCCTTTACAGTCTGAGCAACAGCAGTTCAGACATGTGCTCATCACCAATGTACACTTTCCTATCTCCTCTCCTTTACACAAGACATCTGTGTATTTATGAAAAGAACTGGTGTCAAATCAATAGTAAGCAACTGCTAAGAGCTGATTAATTTCTCAGATTAAAGGCACCACGTAATTTCAAACTTTGTTATTGTTCACTGCTGTAAAGTCACCAGTTAATAGAAATAATGGATGTAAATTGGAAGGGGGTAGATTCGGGCTGGATCGAAGGAAGAAATTCCTTACAGTGAGGGTGGTGAAACACTGGAACAGATTGCCCAGGGAGGTTGTGGATGACCCGTCTCTGGAGGTGATTAAGGCCAGGCTGGAAAAGGCACTGACCGGCCCGATCTAGTGGGAGGTGTCCCGGTCTATGGAAGGGGCTTGGAACTTGATGATCTTTAAGGTCCCTTCCAACCCAAACTATTCTATGATTCTGTGGTTGTATGATTCTGTTTCCCCTAGAAATCTTCTTTTGTTTATGATATCTTAAATAGTTTCAGTTCTTACATCTTGCTAGCATTTAGGTCTCAAGCTTTTGTCTTCCTTTTTTTTATATGTGCCTTTCTAAATGGACTTTTTGCCTTTTCTCTTTGACTAAGTCTCTCAACATGCCATGTAGACTGACATACAGACAAGCTATTTGCACTCCCTCATTGCAAATGCTGCCTGAAAGCCAACTGTGTATTTGCAGTATTTGGACCTCATTTCTGGTTTCTTAACAATGTTTCCATAAACTGCAGTGGTCACTTGAGGTAGACAACATTTGTGAAATGTTACTCAGAAGTAAAAGTTGATTGAGTCTATCAATGATCTGGTCTGTGTGTATGTGCAATGACTACAATGCCAAGCTGCAGCTTGAAAATAAGAACCACACTAACAAGCCAGATATAAAATAAACAGCTCACGAGATCAAAAAGAGAAATGCTTAATATATGTGAAACAGAATATCTAACATAGCTCTAAATAGGAGCAGACTGGAAACTTAAATCACTTCTGTGCCAAGTCTGTGGCTGGAATAACTTTATGGAGTTTAGTGGTGAACCAGGGATGAGTTTGGCACCGGGTGAACTTTTTGTTCTTGGGTAAATTGTGACATAATGTTGAAATTATTGTCACTGAAATATGGCTGACTCAAATTATCTGAGGCTCCAAGCAAGAGGTGGGTTGCTGTGAACGGAAACTGCATGTGACTAACAGAGGCCAGTTTAGACTGTGATTGCTTGCAGTTGATTAAAGGAAGATAACCATCCTGCTGAAAACCATAACTGAATTTCCACAGACATACACTCTCAGAAGTCTTCAATTAGACTACTGTGCATCCCTTCCTCTGCACTGGGAGGCTGCTCTTTGAGCCAACTTTGTGCTTACATGGGACCTCTTCTCCCACCATGACTGTAGAAGATGAAAACATCCATCTTCAGCTTTCAGTTATGGAGTTGAGCTTTCTAAGTTTTGATCAAAATAGGTGTTCCCTTGGTTTGCTGTTGCAGTTTAGTAAAGGTTCACATAGAGGAGCTGAAACCAATCTGTGTTCTTGGGATAAGAAATTTTGGCCTGCTGGATTTACTCCTGCATGGACCTGTTCCTGAGCTGCTTGTAGGCACACTCCACAGTGTGTCTTCAGCATCCATCATTGACTCTTTGTGTGTTCTGGATGGTGGAGCTCCAGGCTTTTTGAGATCAGAGAAACAGTCCATATGCAAAAGTACTGATTTTGCTGAATTGAAAAATGAACAAAAAAGCTTCAGGCCCTGGGGAGAATGTAATGACTTAAAATTATGTAGGAAATACTACCTTAGACTATCCTTTTTTTCTTTATTAAACAGCAGAACAGCCTCATTGAATCTCCAAGTTTTGCAATTTGTTCTGATCCTTTGAATTCCTACCAAAACAAGTGGAAATTATTATAAAACCTTTTTAAAGGTGAGAAGGAAAATTCATCTCAGTCCTAAGAGCTCACACATGAAAGGTTCAGTTAACCTGGCAGCCCTGTGCAAAGATACCAGCACTTCTGTCACAGTGGGAACAGAGTAGGGAAAGGATCTGCAAAATCTTCAGAGTCCCATTGAGGTCAGACTCCTGATGCTTGACTGATTTATAGGCTGCTTTAAATAACTTGGCTTTCCCCTGCTGATAGCAGATGTCTGCTTTGCTTATTTCCACTCAACAGTGGAGAGTTGGTGTCATCTGCTCTTCTAGTGAGCATTTTCTTGTGAATTTACTGATGATACCACCTTTGAGGAAGTTGAACTAAAGTTCTACTGCCAGCAAAGTTATTTAAGACTCAAAATGTCAAAATTATCTTAAGTATTATTGGATCTTATAAGAAGATGAATGAGATTTAATTTCTGTGATGTACTTCAGAGACCTTTCCTCAGTCTGACATGCTTGTATCTTGGCCATCTCCATCAGCCTTGGTGTTATCCTGGTAATAGGCTGGGTCTCAGAGTAGAATCATAGAATAGTTTGGGTTGGAAGGGACCTTAAAGATCATGGAGTTCCAACCCCCCTGCCATAGGCAGGGACACCTCCCACTAGACCAGGCTGCCCAGTGCCCTGTCCAGCCTAGTCTTGAACACCTCCAGAGAGGGGGCATCCACAACCTCCCTGGGCAACCTGTTCCAGTATTTCACCACCCTCACTGTAAAGAATTTCTTTCTTATGTCTAGTCTAAATCTATCCCCCTCTAATTTATATCCATTGTTTCTAGTCCTCCCATCCGATATTAGAGGTGTGTCTCCAGTGCTAATTCTTGGTTACCCAGTGAAACACAGCATAAAAGCAGGAGTGAATGGATTCTAAAAGGAGGTACAGAGTATAAATGGCAATGATCACAGAAATTCATGTTTTCAAGGCTTTCCTGGCAAAGTAAGGCTATAAGATGCTGAATTACTGAGTCTTGCTCATTTAGCTTTGCCACAAAACATAATGATTATACAAATGACTCCCAGCTGAAAAAGGAATGGTATTTTGGCTTTTCTAAAAATGAATTTTTCTCCTAACTGGGTTTAGAATTTGCCAGTATTGCAGTATTAAATCATCCTTCTTTCCTTTTTTTTTTTTTTTATCTGGTTGCTTCCATTGCAATGTTTTGTTTCTTCAGTCAATCTGGTATGCCAATAGCCAACCATATTATGCTCCAAAAAAGAGCTATTGCCCTGTATAACCAGAACTTTTTGACCAAAAATTTCACTTTTAGATGCTGTAACATTCAGAGCTTCTTTTTTTTCTTTTCTTTCAATTTTCCAGTAAGTCTCAAAAGGGGCTACTTTTCTGCAGTTCAGAAAACTATATTCTGCAATTACCCTGAATCTTCTTAGTCCTTATCCTGAACTATGTCTTTTTTCTTCATTCAACTGCCATCTGTTGCAGGGAAAGGTGATTGTAGAAAAAAATACATCGATTTTTGTCTTCATTGCCACCTAATGTCTGAAGCTAAACCAAAATGATAATGTGGAGACTATATATTCAGAACATAAATGACTCATCTTTAGCTGAAACTGACCCTAATTAGATCTAGATCAGCTGTCCTTTGACAGAGAGAAAGAAAATTAATTTTCTCTGAAATGTGGAAACTAGCCTCAGAGCCTTAAATTAAAAGCAGATTTTAACATGCTGGCTCCATGCCTGCCTTCAATATCAGCCTTTGCCTGATTCAGTTAAATAAATTGTAACAAAAGAAGACAGACTGGGTGACATTAAATAAAGAGAAATTTAAGAGAGTAATTATAGCATTAAACAAGGCCAGAGGTGAGGAACTATAAACTTCTTGGAACAAAGTGCAGAATCACATTTTCTCCAAAACTCTGTTTGCCAAAACCTTTTCAATCCTGGTCACACAAAGCTGTCTGTTAGCCAAAGTGCCTGTCCCCAGACCGACAGCAGTCTAGCACTGATAAGTGTGATGTGTGGGATGGGAGATGAAGAAGCCTCTCTGGGTGGCAAGGGTGGATCCTGGGGTGATCAGCACCCCCAGGGGGTATCTCCTACTGTTCCTCCATCTCATTTGTAAACTTGTTTCCATCACGTATGTGACTTGCATTCTTCACCTATCTGGCTGGTGGTTTAGGAAAAGGAAATTTACTGGAGTTTGTATCTCCTCCTTACAAGTTTTGAAGGATTTGAGTTAGGGAAATATGATGAAGCCATGTCAGTCAGCACAAGTCCTAAAACAATAGTTCTATCTACTGGTTATTTTAATGATATCAATGATATTCCTGCAAAACCAATTGCTCTAATAACATATGGTGCTCAAATCTCAGAAGATTAGGAGCTTAACTCGTGTAAGAACTGAAGAGAGGCACACAGAAAGGGAACTGAATTTTAAAAAATCATCTGGGTCTCTCTTGCCTTTGAAATGTGATGCCTTTATTATGAATGAGGCCATTTAGGCATCCATGCCTTGTGTGTGTGTGTATGTGTGTGTCTAACAAGACATAGGAAACACACTCATGAACAGAATAATCCCATAACCTGATGTTCTTGGATGGTTCAGAGGACAAAATATTATTTTAATGTGTTTTAAACGCTTAGCTTCAAGAGGATTGATGTGGGAAGGAAAAGGCTTGTGCATTAGCCAGTTCTCAGGCTGGAGCAGGGTTCTGGTGTGCCAGCACCCCGCACCATCTTCTTGTACCTTCCCCCAGACTCACCCCCACTTAACAAGCTGCAGGGCCCAAGCAAACCCAACTTTCACTCAGCTTGTCTCTGCAGATGGAATGGAAGCATATATCTCTATTCTGGAGGCAAAGACTTTCATATTGACTGTCACATTACGGCAGTGTTTCAGTGACCTAGTAAATCCTGTGATGGGCCAGAGAAGGCATTCCCAGAAAGGCTTTCAAAAATTAGGAGCTGCACCCAAAACTCATGAGATTTTTGGCATAGCTAGCTTTCATAGTGTTTACTGTTGCCTTCTTCTTTCATATTTTTTCCTGCTATGTTCCCAGCTTTTGATTACTTTAAAGACCAGAGGAAGCAAATATTTTCAATTAATTACATAAATTCAGAGTCTGGGGATTTGGCTGAAAGCTACTGAGATATCCAAGAATCTGATACAATTTCAGGAATGTCCTGTGTAGTATTAAGTTAATTTTTTTCTTGCTATTGAGAGCGTAAAAGGGAAGGAGAATTTATTTCATAACATTTTAATGGAAAAAATTATCATCCAGTCTTTTTATGGAAGAGTAAGTAAAAATTTTGCCAACAGAATTTGCTAATAGTTTTCATTCATTCATTCATTCTCTGAATTCATTTTTCTGTAATCATTCATGCTAGATATTAATCTAGATTTTAAAATGAAATGTCAGTGAAAGGACATGTAGAATATTAAAAGCAGTTCCTCTGCAAATAAATTAAAATAAAATACTCTAACTGTCAATACTTAATTCAACATTATTTTCAAACACTTGAGTCTGCAGTTCAAGCATCTAACAAGGAAGATGCTTTGTAAGTTTGCTTTGAGATCTCTATACAGGGAATATCTGCATCAAAGTCTCTGATGGATTCAGATTCCCTTGTGTTTTTAAGATAACTTAAATAAATGCACTACATGTTGAATTTTACAGAATTCCTACCAGTTTCTGGGTCCTGACACCTCAGGCTATCTGGACTATTTGCATCTTAAAATATGCTTAGAAGGAGGAAGAGCAAATTTTATGGTCCCAATGGCTTGTTCATGAATTTCAAAGTGCTCTTATCAGTCTTATCAGGACTGATGCATAGAATAGGTCTGGGGAAATGTTTCTTTTCCATCACCTTGGAAAAAGTGAAGAGCAATGTGCATTGGATTCTCTTGAAAAAGTAAAAATGAAAGCGTTTGTGCCAAGTTGATAAAATTTCTTTGAAAAGGAGTAACAACTCCATTCTCCTCAGTATCACTTCCTTCCTGCTGCTAAGATTTCTTAGGGAATCTTTTCTCCAGGCCATGCTGCATTTGAGAGCACCCCATTATAGCAGGCTGAAAGATACGTCTCAGATCACCTTGTATCAGATTTTGGGGGGAATGTCTTACTGCAGTTTAAGAGGAGTCTCTTAAATTGGTCACATAACTTATTCCCACACATCTGTCACTCACCTCATCTTGGCTGTGGTCATTTAGACCTTGTTGGCTTGAGCTAGGGGAGTGCTGACAACCTCAAATGGCCTGAAGGTGGTTGTCACAGAGACCCACTTTACCTTGCAAGTAATGAGCTGGATGTTATGCACTTGGTGCAGGGTGATATTTACCATAGCTTGGTCTTACCATAGCTTGTCACATTCCCCATTGCATCTGCATCAAGGGTTAAGAATGTCTTGGTCTGTGTTTGGTTTTTGATGTTCACAGAAAGGGCTGATGCTTTGAACTCACTGTATCAGCATACAGGACAGATATGGTGTAAGAAGTTACTTGAATGGTCAGCAATTATCACTTTCTGGAGATGCCATAAATGAGACAGTTTTCAAGTAGAAAGTGTGTAGAGCAATGTGCTTTGGACTGAAGTAGAAAGCATACATTGAAATATAAAAATGCAGCCTTAAATATCTTGCCCATAGTGCTAGATCTCTAACAACAGACATTTAACCTTTGGCAGCCTTGGTCATGTGGGAAACTCTTTTGATGTGCTACATAACCACAGAGGACCATGGCAGAGAGAAAGGTGGATTCAGAGGGCTTGGCAGGTGTCTAACACCTCACTAATATTTGCCTCAGCACATGGAGCCCAAACTGTACAAGAAGGGGACATGATCTAGTTTTTGCTGTAGGTGTCCACGTGCCTCTCTGGGCCCAAAGTAACATTCTGAGCTCATGGTACATGGGCTTATTCATGGACTGGTTCTTGGCAGTGAAATCCTCTGGCTGTGATACAGATGCAGGGAACTGTGTCTTAGGCTGTTGTCTCAGTCACACTGTTCTTGGTCCTCTGGTCTGATGTGAGGTGAGAAACCCTGGCTGGCTCCTGTCCCAGGTGATGAAGCTGCCCAGTGACAGATTGTATGCATCTCCTGCTCCTAGTCCTGGCCATCTCATGGTCCTAATTCTTCCCACCAAGGCATTTTGCTGTAACTACTCACACTCTTCACCCTGGGCATACTTCTGAGCACTTTGCCAGCTTAAGACTTTTACAGTTTATCTAAGAACAGATGTAATTACAAGCAATCATACTTTTCACATGTGTATTCCCAGGGCATAGGGCATAGGTTTTGCAATGTCTGTTTGCAAACAACCAAGAATAAAATTATCTTTAATAATGAAACCGAAATTGCTTGAAAGGCAGGACTTTGTGAGCTGGGGCCATGATCTATATACTCTTTTACAGCAGCTTTCTTATGCTTTTTCTGCTATTTAGCCTATGCTGCAGAGGGTGGTGTTCCTGTATAGCAAAGGGCAGGATGCTCATGAGCAGAAGCAAAAGGAATCCAGGCTGTGTTTTTCAGATATTAGGAGTTCTACTTGTCCACATATGCTAAGAAGGGCAGCAATATCTAGGTAATCTCCTTGTTGTTGTTGCTCTAAGTATGTCAGCTCTTCCATGACTAATGTGTCCCATATTTTTATCATCCAAATCTTGACATCAGGTGGTTCTTTTTAGAGTGGGATGTGATTAAGCATCGCAGGCATTGAGAGCTGAGAGATCAACTTACACTCCTTACTCTGAGTGGGTCTGTAACCAGCACCCTGAGAATAAAGACTTCCTGAGGAGGATGAATATAGCACTCATATGTAATCTGAAACACCAGATTTTGAGCCTATGGAGATCCACAAAAGGCCAGGAGGAGGAGCAAAGCCCCAATGTCCCTGTGAATCCCAGCATTTCCCTTGGATTTGAAGAATAAGTGCTGAGGTGCCATCTGTTTATTGTTGAGAATGGTGTTGCCTTGACAGTGGTAAGTTGTCTATACATTCTGGGGAAAACAGAGAAATAACTCACCAAACTCCACAGGCCATCTTCCTTCAAGCATGTGTCCCTGGATAAAACCTAGTGACATTTGCCCTGTATCTCCTCAGTCAAACACAACAAAAATTAAGCCCCACAGCCACCCCAGACTTCTTGCTTGTTATGACTAATCATCTCCAATGAAAACACATGAAGACAGCAGTGCCACTGCTCTTCAGGAGCACTTATTTTGGGCATTTTCTCTGACACTTCCACAGGCAACACAATTGATCCTGTGCTCTCTTGAACGGGGGAAGAGCAGTTTTGTCTGCAAGTCTCCTGGCACAGGGAAATCCAAACCTCAGGCAGCTCCCCAGCTGCTGCTGTCTGCAGCCCATGCTAACCCCTGTAGACACCTTTCCCAACAGAGTATTCTTTCAACTTTGTTGACTTGTCTACTTTTATATGAACACACATGTATGTATATATATGTATGTATACAACTGCTTTACCATGAGTTTTTTATGAGGATGAGATCTTACCAGTTTTCTGTGGAACAAAATGTCAGAATGAGTTAACTAAAGTAGAGGTTCTTTTCTTTCCATATAGGACATTGTTCTAAAGATGAATTTTTGAAAATTGAAAGGTTTGATGAACTGGGATTGATGTTTCAAACAATTTTGTATACTCTTTTAATCAGAATTTTTTTTCATTCAAGAACTGATCTGACCTTCAAAAAAAAATGCAAACAATTTTTCAAGGATTAAATATTCTGAAATGAGTGTGACATTGTTGGTCAGATTGAAAGGTCCAGGTTAACTCTCTCTATCTTTTAGCTTGCTTTAAAAAAAAATTTCTATAACATTTATGTGGTTGCTAGACCTAAAATTATTTTTCTCATTCAGCAGATGCTGCCAGTGTCTAGTTGGTGATGGACCTTGCTTGGATCACAGCTGTAATAAAAGAATATATCTACATCAGACTCTGGTGTATATTTCAATAATGGCATTGTTGGGTAGACTTTGTTTCCCATAGAAGTGATAATTGTGTGTATTCTACTAAGAAAACATCCCAGTCACTCTCAGTAAAGTGTGAGCCACTGTTACACATCACAGTATCCACTGAAAGATTTGTTCTGGATATCTTTTTCTACTAATCTTAGCCAAAGGTCATGAGAAATATAATCTAAGTACATTGGTGGGGGATGATGTGTGATTCCTTAGCAGCTTGAATGAATCTAATGCCATGAAGAGAAAGGACAATTATGTCTGTGCTGCTAATGTGGATGGTTTCACTTGAATCAACTGTGTACTTATTATACATGGAAATCCTTTAATATCTTCTTGAGTGTCCCTTCCCTTTGAAGTAGCATAAAATGTCCCTGTCCCTTTTCTCAGACAAATTATCATCTTGGGTTTCTTTCAATGTAACTTTTACATAGCACTTCAGGTACGATGGCTCTGTTGCCTTCAATTACAATGCCATGCAGAATTATCAGTCATTTTTTATCAAATGATGGTATTGTCCCTTCTGCCTCTATGTTCATTTTTATGCTCATCCTGTAGTTTGCTTATCTGCACTATGCAGCACGGCCACTACTGTGTGCCTTGAAATGAACCCTTGTATTGCCATGGCTTTTCCTTCAAAGCCAGTGTCACATCTTGAGAGATGCTCCGTGGCTGATGCAGCAGTGGCTAATCAAAATTACAAGGGACAGTCCAGCCCATAAACTGTATTGATCATGCCCAGAACAGCTCCTAGGCAGAGGGGATATGGCCTTGTGACTGTGTCCATTCTGCTGTTGAACATCTGCCCCTCCAAAAATTGTATTTGCTTCAGTATTTGTCTCTTTCTTATTCACAGTCTAAGCCTGAATTGTCACAGTAGTGTCAGTGTGTGTTGTACACGTGTGATTTGACACTTTCACATTCATCCCCTTTGCTTATGGTACTTCCTTGGATGTTGTTAGGTCAAGAGGTTCCACCTCTTGTAGGGAGACCTCAGAAGAATGCCAGTCACTGCTGGAGCAGTCAGTCAGGGATGCTGTAGATGAGACTAAACAAGTTAGCTCTGCATCAGCCACTGAGTCCCCCTCGGGCAGTGAGTGTCATAATGATTTCTGAGTTGGAAATATCTGGGGAGGGTTTGGGTAGTGTATTAGGAAAACAATAAGGTTGAAAAATTGCACAGAGTCAGAAAACTCCAGGTGGGAGGTAGGCATAGTCTGATTTCTGCCCCCTCCACATCCCTGTGATGCCTGACACCCTGTAATTACAGGCTCATGACTTGTACTTAAAAGTTTCACTTCAACCAAAGACCCACAGAGACAGCATCTCTTTTTGGTGTAGCTATCTTTAATTTCTTTGACCTAAGCTTCAGAAATGTGTCTTTAGATTCTGGCTTTTAACACAATCCCTCCTTTTCTTCTATTTGCCAAATAGTCTGTGGAGCCAGACTAATCGCCACTCATCAAGTGCTCATTGTGTTTCTATTTCACTGTCCCATGGTAACAGACACTTTTATTGTGATTATTCATCTGATGTTCTTCTATTAATGAAACATTTAGATTTCACTGCCACAAGGCCTTTTCAATCACCTCGTATTAAAAATGCACTTTCAAATGAAAACCTACTCTTTGGTACCCTTAGCAGTGACATTTCAGAGTCTATTCTAGCTGCTTGCTTGTCCAGAACACTAAAAAATGCCCACTTCAGGAACCAATGTTCTCTGTTGCCCCTTAATGGGCTGGTTCTCAGTTTGTTGTAACCTAGATGGCCCTGAATAAGGAGTCTTCACTAATTTTCAAGATGTCTCTTCCCACCCCACAAGACTTACCTAGTAGGAGGGTATGTGCATGAGTTTCCCACACCTTTTGGATTTGACTAATTCTCTCTGCTGGCATGTATTTGCTCTAGCCTGTTCCAACTTGTGCATATATTGCCTCAAATGACATGTAGGTAGGCCTATGTCCATATAAAGTATGTCTATTAAGGGGATGGCCCCACTGCTGCTTATTTTCTAGGCTGCCATCACTGCCAGGTCCCCGCAGGGTCCCTGCTGTTCTTCCAGGTGAAATAGATGTGTCATTCTTCCTGTGTGCAGATCAACTTGCTGTATCTCTCTCAGTCTAGAAGACTCTGTCTCAGCCTTGAATTAAGATCAGTCCTGTTATATGGAACCTGGAGAAAATTAAGACACATTTATCTTTTCATTGAATAAACTGTGCTTATGATCATTCTTGGTAGCATAAAAATGTCTTCTTTCAGGAAGACTGCCTCATAGACCGTTTACACTCAAGGACTATCTCTTTGTATAGGTCTGCTTTGGGGACCTTTCCAGGCATGGAGACATCCATATCTACTGAGTTGTGGACTATGGCCTTTGCTTTAGTTTTTCTCTGCACTCCAGTGATAACAGAAGATGAAGAAAGCCTTCCTTTTGCAATACTCATTTTATAGATAGTCCTCAGAGCAAGAAACTTGGAGTGGAATAGTGATGATGGTGATTTTTCTTCACCATCAGAAGAGTAGGAAACTCTTCCTTTCTTAATCCTCTGAGAAGGAATTCGAGTAATTTCTCCACTCAGTTCTTTGCTTTCTCTTTGACTCCTTCCACATGGCTTATTCTTCCTCCCTTTAGCTCAGGAAAGAGCCTTCCTGCTCATCCACACACTTCTTTCAATTCCTTTCAAGTGTGTGATGGCAGAGATACAGCCCACTCATCCCATCACTGGCCCTGAGCTCATATGATGGTCTGACACTGACCTGCTGTCACAAAAACTGTGTACTCCTTCCTCCTTGTGTCAGGAGGCATCTTGCAAATTTTTTGGTACACTAGAACAGTTTGACCAGGTACCTCCAGAGCAAATGATGTTTCAGAAAGGGCAGGACTGTTGCTTTCTTCTTGCAATAGAGCAGGACTTCCAAACCCCTGCTGCAGAGCAGCTCCCTCCTAACAAATGTCTTTGCAAGGTGATGCTTGCCCAAAACCACTTATAATTAAAGTTTAAGGCAAAGGGCCATGAGAGAAACAACATCTCTGCAGCACACAAGTAACTAGTGAGGTAACACTTAGGGATTAAACTTATATAGCAAGATAATGAGGTTATAGTTACCTATAATGAGTTTATTCCCCAAAGGCTTGTTTTTACAGAAACTCTAATGTGCAAGATTCTCATCATGCTGTTGCCAACTCTGTGCCTTGCTGCTGCTCTCCTCCATGTCTGAAAAAGCCCTGACTATTCCTTATGAGCTTACAGATGAGCAGAAGGTGTGAAAATGTTGAACTTTGGACAGGTGATTTTGCATTCTGTGTCTGTGGAGGATTGCGAGAGCAGCTCCAGGAGCAGCAGTGAGGAAGAGCAGATTCCATCTGCCTGGCTCAGATGACAGAGATGCCTTTCAAAATTTGGTCTTTCGGCACAGTTCTCATGTTTTAGCCAGCTGACAGCCTGCTCTTTGAAAGGGCATCTGTGCAACTGTGTGAACGTGCTCCTTTCAGATTCCTCCACTATTGTCCACCACTCTGTTAACTCAATACTCTGAGGTGGGAATTCAAACAGATCAATGTCTTTTGTACATTTCATCAGGTGCATCATCCTTATTTTACCTCTAGATCACCTGAATTTGACCTGAGTTGTCACAGCAAAGGAGACTAGGCAAGCTTTGAAGCTAACAGACTTGTTTTCTAAAAGAAATCTACACTCTTCCCTGAACCTTGAATTAGTTTGATTTGTTCCCAGAAACTGCACCTCCATTGACACCAGTGCAACTGGCAAAGAAAGCATTTAACATTTTCCAAAAACCTCCAGTCCTTGACTTTTCTCTGAGCTGCTGTCTATGCACTGGATTTATGGACAGAGAGGCTGCTCCTTGTTATCCTTCTGTCTACAGAAGTGCCAGCCCAGGGACAACTGGAGCATTTCTGATATAACTGATGTGACACTGGTTTTGAACTGTGAATAATGTTGGGGGCATAAACGTCTCCAGACCAAGCAAGAAAGTTTATAAAACAAAGAAATAAGGAGTGAAAAACACATGAGAAGATCCTTGGTTAATTGTGAGACTGACCACGTGCACAAACTGGCATTGGTAGGACACATGGGAGTGGTAGAGTCTGGAGGTGTAGTTACAGTCAGAGCTTAAAAAGGACAGCTGAAAGACAGCACTATGTTAACTTTCCCTTGAAGTTAAAATCCTGGCTTGTCAGAAGCAGCAGCTCTGCTCCTCTTGCATCTTCTCCCCAGACACCTTCATAGCACACAACCTAGGGCAGAAGAAAGGAAATAACATGAGATGCCTACTTGGTATGTCAGAAGCTCAACCTCTGGCCACATCTCCCTCATTTCCTGAGGGCTCATCTATGAACAGTCATACAGACACACTGAGCTTTCCTGAATAATACATTTTATAGAAGGATATCTATGATTGCAGGTGCTTGGAAAGCAGTAATCCACGTACTGAAATGTCTTTGTTTAATGACCTTTGGGTCTTATTTACTCCTTTTCTTGAAAATTCTATGCATGAAAATTTAGAAAACAGTGTTTCATTTGGCGCATCTGATGTTGGCTTTTAAACTTACTGGGACAGACTCCTTGTTATTCTTCCAGAACATTTTCTTTAAGTATCATGTTTTCTTGTTTTAATTGAAAAAGCATCATGTGGCATAAAATAGTGTCTGTTGCTTTGGTTGTCTTCTGACCAATTCTCCCCAGAGAGAACTGAGGTGAGAACTTACCACTCCCCTGAGAGAACTTGAGACTAAAATCTCACAGGGTATTAACTGCCTTCATGGGAAACATTAAGCTGCTTAATTCCAAAATATTAATTTTTCTGAATGATTGGGTAGGAAAGCTTCAGACTGTAGAGGCCAGGCATGAGATTTGATAGCCATGTCCTGTATCTAAGTCTAACCAGTTGATCCAATATACTGCAGTCCTGGAGAAGAATACACCTGCCTTGAAACATTTGGCCAACAAAAGATGTTGGACTTGAAGGTCTTGCCCAGTGGAAGTGATCCAGTGGTTTCCACAGAACAGTTTGGACTTTGGCATGGAATGCAGCAGGTGAATGAAACAATAAAGAAGTGAAACCCCACAGTGAAAGCATTTTCCAGATTCAATAACTAGCTCTAATTAACTACTGGAAGAGATTTACAAATTCCAAAGGCTTCTGGGTGTTTAAATTTTTCTGACATCCTTCTATTATCTGAGATATTAAGGTAGTTAAAGCCTGAGAAAAATGTAAGCTATGTCTGCGTATTTTGTGTGGTGGTATCAGCTAATCCCAAGGCTTTCTCAAGGAATCTGGTTCTTAGTCTGAGATTTAGAAAAATTGCTTTAATGTTCTTTTGCCTCCAACCTGACAGCTATTAGATTTAAATTACAGTCTCTCCCAGCTTGATTGCTACAAGTCCCTACTCTTGTGTCTCTCTACACAGGTTTCTCTCTTACCAGTCTACAAAAATGCTGTTGCCCACCTCATTCCTACTCCACCAGACCCACCTGAGTCCATCCTAACCTAACTCTTTGCATGCTGAAGTTCTATAATTCTGTGTGATTCAACCAGACTGGGACACATATAGGCTGGCATCTTTTATCTCCATCTTTCATGGAGACAGACTGAATAGTGATGTGTGCTTCTGTGTGAAATCTTCATCTGTGAAATGAAGTAAAAAAAACCCCAAGACAAATGAAATGAAATGAACCCAGAACCAGGAGATAATGAATGTACTCAATGTGAAGACTGAAGACTCATACCTGCCAAACTATACATCCACATTCACTTCCAAAAATCCCTTTTCTCTGCTGGTGCTGATTTTGACCCATACTGAGGTCATCCTGCTGTTTGTGATCTAAATATAGTGCTGGACTGGAAGAACATTCTGCAGTCTGCATGTTGCTGATGTTTGATTCATGCCTGCTAAGGCATTTCTCCAAGAGGAAGTCTTTTGGTTAATTTCTATTGCAATGTCTTGAGGGCATATTCCTTTCCATGATCCCATCAGACCTCACACCAAAAAGGAGCCAAATATGTTTGGCATTTTGCTGGGAGTCTTTGTAAAAACTGGTGATAATGGTGAGAAGCTCTGCCAGCAAATCAGCAGAGGTGTCCTGTACTGGCCCCACTGGCAAATGAGTGCCTATAAATGAATATTTAAATTTATGCAAATGCAGAGAGAAGACAAATTATCTTTTTGTATCTGCAGAACCCTGTGCTTACTGTCTTGCAGTACTGCTGCAGATGCTGCTGGATGCCTAACAGTGAGCTGTCAGGTACAATAAATATACAGAAAGTTGGGTGATGTTTGAAAAAAAATCTCATCTCCCATGTTACAGGGTCTTCAACCTCAATCATTATGTTATGTTCCCAAGACTCCGAATTAAGTTTGGGGTTTTTTTGCAATATCATCAAAAACCTCTTGCTATTTTTTCCAGAAGTAGATTGGGACCCTCTGGTATGTGTTGCCTGAGTCCATTGTTTGTTTGCCTGGTCCTTGTGTCTAGGTCTGGAGTAGGACAGAAGGCATGAAAAGTCCTCCATCTTGTCTCCACAAAACCCCAGTGTCACACACAGACTAAGGAGTTAACAGATCATGGAGCTTGCCTGCAACAGATTTAGAAAAACAGAAACCAGGGTTATTTACTGTTCCCACATTCTGCACTCAGAGCAGTTTTAAATTGCTGGGTTCACTAGCCATTCCTGAAAGAAATTTTCTGTGCACCAATGTATTCTTTGTGGTTGAAGCAAAAATTGCTTACAGACAGTGCAATGTTTCTTGCAAAAGAAAGTTTCAGCCAATGGAATATTTTAAAAATCAGCTGTGATATTTGTCACCTTCCTTCTGGCTGGGGGTTAATTTGATCTATACCTTTTTCTGCAGACAGTTCAAAGAAATGTCCAATTGCTAAGAGGCATTTTCATGGAGAAACGATGTAAAGTAGAACATATTCAAAAATTGCCCTGGGTTCTATTGCAATTTCTGCTAATGGCACAGAGATGTAGTGTAAGCACATCATAAGCCAACTTCTGATGTCAATTACATCAGTGTAAATGAGAATAGAACTTGGCCCAGGCATATAGGCTTAAACACAACTGTCTTGAACTTTATTTTCGGGACTGATAATGTTTTCGAGGAAAACAATACACTTGTTAATTTTAGCAGTTCTATCTCAGCACAGTTTGGCAGCAGTTCTAATGTATTCCCAGCACTTGGCTATATTTTACTGTTTGTTATATTGCCTGAGCAGCAGCACAACTCAGTCTGAATTTCTCTTATTGGTCCCCAACCTTTAAACCTGTATTTTGTTCACTGAAATATCTCGTCTGACAAACAATTAGCATTAGGAATGGATTTCATATTTTGTGAATGACATATTTTCCTCCCTGGTAGGTCTGTGTCAGGTCTGCTTCTATCTCATCTGGTATTCAATGTTTAGGCTGCTTATTATTAGATAAAGAAATCTGTAACACTTTTCAGACAGAGTACGGGTATTAGAAAACTTGCCATCATGCAAAAGTACAACAATATAACAAGATAATTTTTTTTTTTCCCTGGCAGCTGTTATCTTTTTGGACACTCAAATAATGTTTCTTTAAACTCTTGATTAATTGACATACTTACAGAAAAGAAACAACATTTGTCCTACCTATGAAATATCTTAATACAAGCCTGAATCTTTCCCAAGGAAAAATAATTCAGAGTTATACTATTTAGGCCAGTGAAAGACTCAGGTAATTTTTATAGCATCATTTATACTTTCCTTTTGAGACTTGGCAAGAGGCTCCTGTGCTGGCCTTTTTACAACCACTGTTGCCTGCTATAAATATTACCAAGCTAGCTTGAGATTCAAGTCAAAGCTGTGGCCCAAAAAGTAATTTTCAGACAAGATGAGAGTTTTCAAAGTTCAGTTTTCAAACAAAAAAAATTTAAAAAAAGCAACCAAGATGTCCTTGCAGAAGATAAAGCTCTTAAAAAGCAGCCTCCAAGTGTTCCAGTCCAACACAAGTCAACTGAGAGAAAGGACCTAATCAAGGAACACAAGTTTGCAGGAAAAGATGTGAAAGATCTAATCATTAATGAGAAACATTTACTCCCTCACTCTCTGGACTGTGTGCTGATCTTCCATTCACTTTTTCTTCTTTTTTT